>JANEYF010004245.1:0-169950 GCA_029963845.1 Rhamnusium bicolor
TATATATATATCATATATATATATACATATATATATATATATATATATATATATATATATATATATATATATATATATATATATATATATATATATATATATATATATATATATATATATATATATATATATATATATATATATATATATATATATATATATATATATATATATATATATATATATATATATATATATATATATATATATATATATATATATATATATATATATATATATATATATATATATATATATATATATATATATATATATATATATGTTCTACAACAACTATTGCAGCCATACATAGAGCTTTTTACATTCATTATTGCATCAACGACGATATTGCGGCCGTATATCGGCTGCAATAATTCGCTGCCCTTTTTTACCGCCAAAACGGCTTGACATGCTTTGGTTTTCCTTGTTATGTTGTAGATGGCGTTTAAACCTCCCAGAATATATATTTTTTTTTTGTATTAGAACGAAAACGGGCGAGATATCGAGGTAAAAGGCGAAGCTGCAATAAAGTCGGATTAGTTCAGCAATTTGCCATTCGTGGCGCTGATGCTATATACACGAACTATATACATATACGTCAAAATTAAGTTGAAATTATACTTTACGAACGTTATTGCGGCCAACAATATGGCAACGTCGAATAGCTAGTTTTCATATACGTAAGTTGGTACATTACGAACGTTATAGTGTCAGTATTATTCTAGTGTTTGTTGGTGCCATTAATAATGGATTGTAATACGACATGAATAAATTCCTTATTAATAGTACCGATAAATGGTACCACGGTACCAATATGGTTCCATTTGAAAAAATTGAGTTTTGCCCCAAAAACCATTTTGATGAACTTTATTTGCTCATAAATCACGTAATTTAGTATTTTTGACGGGATTTCGATTTTTTAGCATTACACGGGTCATTTAGAATAAATCGGACCCGTCAGGGCACACTTAAATGGAAAACTAAAAATTATATTATAAAAAATATTGACGTTTCAAATGTCACTTTATTTGGTTATCGTTCAGAAACTTATGCAGAATTCAAAAATGCAATAATATACAGGGTGTTCCATTTAAAAATCGGAAGTGTCACTTCTCACAACACCGGAAGTGAAAAAAAATTGCTTGTATGTCCAAAAAGTGCCGCTTACTATATATATATAGGATACCCCAAACTTCAATCAAAGGAGGAAACGGGTGTGTACCATGATCCTGTTACACCCGGTATATATATACCTTCACGCCGTAATAAAGAATATAGTCTTACACTCACCACCTCATGAAGCCACTGTGTGGCGAAACAATTGCCATGTAATAAATATAAAATTGTGAAAATCAAACATAACTTTATTTTGTGTTTATCTGTTTTATTAGCAGTTGAAACAAATAATCCGTGTTTCACTTTTTGTTAATTTAAACATAAACTGTGAGTATAATTTGCCCAATTTTTAATACTTAATTCTTGTAGCCTGTTAGTTGACTATGTTACACGATCACGATAATGTATATTCCATAATATGCGTATCTGAAAATTATTTAAAAATATTAGCGATGAAAGTGTTTGTAGGGTCAGATAATCATAGAAATAAGATTGTTTACCATATATTCTAAATAAATATAGTTTAAAAAAACTAAAAAACACGCTTTTAAAGCACATCAAACTAAAAAGTGAAAAATAATTATTAATATAAACTGAAAATAATAATGAACGAAAAATACTAGTATTATTGTGAAAAAGGGGTGCTTTGTGCAAATATTTTTCGTATATCGAGCACCCCACGCTTTTTTCACAATAATACTAGTATTTTTCGTTCATTATTATTTTCAGTTTATATTAATAATTATTTTTCACTTTTTAGTTTGATGTGCTTTAAAAGCGTGTTTTTTAGTTTTTTTAAACTATATTTATTTTTAACTTTTTAGTTTGATGTGCTATGAAAGCGTGTTTTTTAGTTGTTTTAAACTATATTTATATTGCTTATTGATGCTGATATTATAACATATTACGATCCAACAGATATTTCTGAAAAAAAAAAAAAAATTTTTATTTCAGCCGTGAGGTTCGAACTCACGCCGGATGAGTCTGTCGTTTCGCGTCGAGTGCCTTAACCCACTCGACCACCGAGCTAATTAACAATTACTGAATCTACTGACATATTAAGCCTTTGCTTTCACGCAGGGATACGTGAGGAAAGGATTGGCTATCCTGAACAGGATAATGATATAAACTTATCAAATTATTGTATTGTTACCGGTTCTTAATAAGTGTACAAAGTTTCAATTAAATCTGTCCGTTTAAAGTGGGTTAAAATCGAGTCCAAAGAGTCGGTTACAAACAAACATACAAACAAGCAAACATACAAGTGAAGCTAATAAAAGCGTGTTAATAAAAAGGAACGAGGAGCAGCTACAGGCATGTGTTTCGGTATGCTGTACCTTTGATAGTTTTGTTCACGATCTATCAGACCTAGATCACATTTCCTAAAATTCTACGCTGATGAGGAACAATACTTCCGAAATACGTGTCCGTAGCAGCATCTTTTTTGGGTATATGGCAGCAAATTTTATTTTTATTAAAAATATTAATCTTTAGAAAGAAAATAATCTTATAACAATATTAATAACAAAATATAAAATTGATTCCAATGTGAGGTGCGAATGAGTTGTCCATCATTATTTAATTGAAATAAAAGTCTGTTTCTCACAAAAATTCCTCAACTCTGAATTTGTGGTTAAAATTAATATGAACCACATTTTCAGATAAGATTAATTATTATCAATAATAAAATGTTATAATATATTATATATATATAAGTAGTATATAAGTAATAATAAGTAATTTAAATCCTTAATACATTTTCATCAACATTTTTTCATTCTGATATTATCAACCATTTATTACTATTTATTATTAGATCTAACATTTTCATTATTTGCAAGTAATTATTTTTTACTTAAGAAAAGAAATAACATTATTAAACTTCTTTTCACCTTCGTTGGGTATTAAGCCACTGGTCCTATAAATTATTTTAAAAATTTGTTAGATAAACCTCTGCGCCAAAAGGATTAGGTTAGGTTAGGTTAGGTTTGTTGTACGTGGGTCTCAGTAGACCCTCTACTGCGGCCATCGGCAGGCCTATTGTGACTCACGCCTAATTATATTTCCCCCAAAAATTTAAGGGTTTTTTTAAACACAACCAAAAAAGGGTGGGGAAATGTTCAGTATCCTTTCCCGAAGGGGCCCTTTTCCCCAAATAATAAATAAAGGCTCCTCCCCCCAGGGCCCCCCCCCCAGAAGGGGGTTCTGTCGCCCCCCCCCCCCCGCCCTCCGTCGGGTTCCCCCCCGCCCGGGTTCGCCCGGGAGGAGATTGGTTTGGGCGGGGCCGCCGGTGGCTCCGGGAGGTGTGGGCGGGGTGGTCTCCGGCTCTCCCCTTTTTGTTCCTCTCCCTTTTTTCCCTAGGGGGGTATTTTATAAACGCCCTCGAATGAACTAATCCTGGTAACTTTTGCCAATACTGGAGAGTTTTCCTTTCAGCCCAGGTTGAGATAGCCATCTTGGCAGTACTTGAGCCAAGTATTGGTTCTGGTCCGATAAATCGTGATCCCGCTCCTTCTCTGGCTAAGGAGTCCGCAATTTCGTTACCTTCCATACCAGAGTGGCCGAGTATCCAGACCAGAGTCACTTTTTTGTTTTTGCTCAAATGATTTAGAGCTTTCTGACAATTCCATATCGTTTTGGAGTTACACCGGTAGGAGCCAAGAGCTTTTATAGCTGCTTGGCTATCTGATCTGCGTGTAAGATGCATATATTCTAGCCTTCGTACACACAGTTCAATGACATGAACCTCAGCCTGAAAAACAGTTGCATGAGTACCTAGGTTTGAGAATATCTTCACCCTTGGTCTGTAGCTATGTACTCCGGCTCCTGTTCCCTCGGGAGTTTTGGAGCCGTTTGTAAATCAGCAACTGTCTGCGTTCAGTAGGTCGGCTTTATTCCGATCCCACTCATCTATTTCTGGAGAAAGGATGTTGAAGGTCAGCTCGTAATTGGTCATGGTAGGCATAGTATCCGAGGGCATTCCCAGGATGCTGTGATTCTCTATGTCATCCAGCAACCTGTTCCGCTCCATAATACTAGTCTGCGGCATATTAATGGCCGCGTGTTGCAGTCTGTAGGTTGCCCACCTGGCCTCTCTCTTCAGATATATATGAAGAGGGGGTAAATCTAGGAGGATTTCCATTGCAGCTGACCGTATGGTGCTAATTGCTCCCGTTACGGTCATGCATGCTAATCTCTGCAGTCCAGAGAGTTTGGATTTGGCCGTCCGTTGTGATCCTTTTGGCCACCAAACAATGGATCCGTATGTTATCATTGGTCTGATGACCGTGATATAGATCCAGTAAATTTGTGGGGGACCCATGCCCCAGGATTTGCCACAAATACGACGGCATGTCCATAAGGACAGCTTTGCTTTGTGGATTACCTTTTCCAGATGGGAGTTCCAATTAAGTGATCTATCCAGAGTGATTCCTAGATATTTCACCTCCTCCGCAAATGGAATAATTTCACCCATTAAGGTGGGAGGTCTTAAGTCCTCCAGCTTCCTTTTCCGGGTGAATGGTACTATTACTGTTTTTTGAGGGTTTACAGACATCTGTTCCCTATCACACCAGTTACTCACTGCATCCAGTGTCTCTTGAAGGGTATTTGATATTACTCCTTCAGAGTTTCCTCTGACTAGTATGACTAGATCATCAGCATATGCTAGAACCTCAACCTCCCATAGTGTGAGAATAGCCAGTAGGTCGTCCACAAGAAGTGACCACAAAAGGGGGGAGGGAACCCCACCCTGCGGGCATCCTCTCGTGGCTCTAAACCTAACTGTTTCTCCCTGTAGAGACGTTGTTATGGTTCTGTTTGATAGCATAGTACGAATCCAGTCGCCTATAGTAGGCTCAATTCCTCTGGCAGCCACTGCTGCATATAAGGAGTCGGGCAGTGCATTATTAAATGCTCCCTCAATGTCGAGAAAGGCTCCCACGGCAATTTCCTTCATTTGAAGGGATTGGGTGATCTTCTCGATTAGGTTATTGAGTGCTAGTTCTGTTGATTTTCCTATCTGATAGGCGTACTGATGGATATTGAGGGGGTGATGATTCCGGATGTTCCCCCCTGATATATCCGTCCAGCACCTTCTCTAGGCCTTTCAACAGAAAAGATGTCAGGCTAAATGGTCTAAGCGATTTAGGGCTTGGTTCTTTCCTACCCATTTTTGGTATATATACTACCTTAACCGCCGACCAACTGGATGGGACATAGTTCCATACCAGAGTAGCTCTGAATAGTTTAATGGGGAATGGGAGATATATTTCCAGTCCATTTTGTAGTAGAGCTGGAAAAACTCCGTCCTCTCCTGGCGATTTGAATGGTTGGAATGATCTGATGGCCCACTCAATTGCCTGTATTGTGATCACCTTTTTAGCCGTCAGCCAAACATTTTTTTCAGGTCGTTTTAATCGGCCTTCTGATGGTGACGGCTGTTGGTCATCCGCATTCAAGCACCCTGGGAAGTGGTTTTGTGCTAGGAGCTGTAAGGTTTCCTTTCCAGAGTCCGTATATGAGCCATCCGGTCGCCTTAACGAACCGAATTCCCTCGTCGGCTCTGTGGAAAGAATCTTGTGGATTCTAGTACTGTGAGGTAGGTCAGTTATACTCTCACAGATTTCTTATTTCTTTGTTATAGTCCGTTAGAGCGGATCTATATTGGTCCCAATCGCCCGAAGCTTTAGCTCGATTAAAGAGGCGTCGAACTTCTTTTCCAAAAGGATTAGTCAGATGCTGGTTTGTTTGGAAAAATGTTTTTGCTTATCCAAAAAGTGTCTCACATCTAAAATAATAATATTAATTTGAAATGAAACTAATAAATGTCAAATAAATTGATTTAAAAATTGACGTTTGGGAACGCTCTCTGGTTCCGTTCTCAAAATTGATTTGTCTCTTCGGCAATGTCAAGCATGACAGTTTGTTTTGTTTATCAATTTATTTGACATTTATTAGTTTCATTTCAAATTAATATTATTTTTCTACGATCGTGCAAAAAGTTAATACTTTTAACCTATTTACAGTGCCAAAAGTTTTACTTTTTGCACTAATATATTTATTGCACTTGCACTAATATATTTGTTGCACTTAGCATGATTGCGTTTTCAATTTTCAATTATTTTATAAAGTAATTTTCTGAGACACAAATGTTACTTTATTGGCGACATTATACCGAAACAGTAGGCAATTTAGATATAAAAAGGGGTACAAAAAAAGGTTTATTTATATCATTATCTTTTTTTTTTAAGACAAATTCACTGGCTGGCGAGAAAAAAAATTTGCTACCGTCTTTTGTTTTCGAGTTATAAACAAAAGTTTGATTTTTCGACTTTTAGACACTTGTCAATATCCTGGTTGTTTGCAAAGTTAGGAAAAAACAACTTTTACATTCTTTAGGCACTTTCTTCTGTATAATACACTGGCGTCGAGAAAATTTAAGAAAAAAAGGTGCAATTTCGAGTTATGGCTTAGAGTTTTATTTTCTTAAATGAAAATCATAGTTGGCGATGGTTTAGCTGAAAAGGAAATTTTTTTCTCTTTCAAACTATATATCATATGTGGGGTCTCTTTTGATGTGTAAGTATTTAATAACGAAAATAATCTTTTAGTAGATTACTTTTTTGCGTTTTTTTATATTTATTCCAAGTAGGCGTGTGTCATCTATGACAGTGTTTATCCGTTTGTCAGTAAATTAAATATTAATAATTTTGTTTCCGTGTACACCCCATTTAATCATAAAATTGATGATGTCTTACGAAAATTACGAGAAATATGATATGCTAGAATGCTTTATTCAGAGTAGTAACAATTGTGACATATCAAAAGCGATGTGTCTAAAAGTCGAAAAATCGAACTTTTGTTTATAACTCGAAGACAAAAGATGATAGCAAATTTCTGTTTTCGCCAGTGAATTTGTCTCAAAAAAAAAAGAGATCGAGAGTGTATCTTCCATTTTTTTTGTAATTCTTACAGTTACCAAGTTACCCTATACAAACATCGAAATTTGCCTACCCTGTACCTCTCTCCAACCGCAATAAAATTATAGAATGTAAATTTAGTTAAATATCAGTTCTTAATTTTTCTAAGTACTGTATTATCAACTATTTATTTTAATAGTGTTGTTTTATAATCTAATGTTTTTAGCAATTAATTACCTACCTCATGTATTTCTTCTTCATCAACATTTGTTTTGCGATTCTGTCAACGAATATTATTATAACTCTTGTTTTATATATTTTTTTTTAGGTAATTTGGGCTAATATTCCTATTGTTTGGTAAATAATGATAATGAAACAAAATGCGCGATGCGACCCCTCTGCACTAGAGATGTCATGCTGGTTTCAATAGCAACTTACTTCAAGTTGACGGTTGTCTTCCCTATAAATTTCGCTCTACTAGTATTATTTTATTACTGCTATCTGCATGAATAGATATGGCAACGCTGGCGGCCGTAAGAATGTACGTTGAAGAAAAAAGTAATATATGGTGTGGCTGCAATAACGTCTGCACCGGCCGTCATAATGTTTATAATTTCTACGGAGCTTATAAAGTGTGTCAAATAAAAAAAAATGTGATTTTTAATTTTCATGATAGAGACACCTTGTATAGATGTATGGGCTGTAAAAAAAACGCTGAACCAACATTCACGTTTAAATTGTAACTATATACAGCGGTTCTCGATGTGCAATAAAGTATGCAGAACGAAATGTTGCAATATTGATAGCAGGAGTATAAAAAAAAAAAAAAAAATATATTTTTTTTTTATATATATATATATATCTCTCTCTCTCTCTCTCTCTCTCTCTCTCTCTCTCTCTCTCTCTCTCTCTCTCTCTCTCTCTCTCTCTCTCTCTCACTCTCTCTCTTTCTTTCTTTCTTTTTTTTTTTTTTTTTTTTTTTTTTTTTTTTTTTTTTTTCTCTTCCCCTTTTCCCCCCCCCCCCCCCCCATTGATTATAAATTCTTCACTAGTGAAAATAAACTTTTAAATTGCACATAAGTAAAATAATAATGTTAATGTCTATGTATTCTTAATCCACAGTCTAGATTAGCACGGGCATTCCAGGTGGGGATTGCCAACCTCCCCCTGGAGGGAGGGCTAACAAAAAAAAACAGAGTTCACCAAAAAAATCTTTTGTTTTTAAAAAAAAAAAAAATTTTTTTTTTTAAAAAAAAAAAAAAAAAAAATTTTTAATAAAATGAAAAGAGGGGGGGAAAAAAAAAAAAAATAACCCCAAAAGGTGCGGAGGAAAGTTTTCCCCCCGAAAAAATTGTTTATTTATTTTTTTTTCTTAAAAAATATGTTAGATGTGTGTTTCTTTTTTTTTTCAGCAGAGGTACTTTGAACTTTTATTACGGTACGGTCTCGAGCTCCAGTTCCTGTTTTATAGTGTAGGAACACCACTTTATTCCATCAGTGGTGTGATAGAAGCTAGGATAACTCAGTGAAGAAACGGAATGTCCAGGCGTGTGTGTGGTTGTCGGTTGCGTAGCAATAGACAACTTCACCTTACCTGCCGACAATGATTCTCGGTGTATAACCAGATTTATTACTTATGCTCTAAATAAAAGACAGAATTTCAACTTACTCTATTTTATTTAAGATTTAATCAAATAAATATTAAACAGTGTAACCAATAATACAGGTAACAGAAAAGCAGGACAATAAACCAAGCAGGTGGTTGTGATAATGCAAGCAGGTATATCAAGTGCGGCTAAGTTACGGAATCTATTGCTACTGAAATGTATAATGATAATATAAGCAGGCAAATCAAATTCAGATAAGTTACTGAAACTATTATTTTTTTCTACTGGTATTTAGCAAGCGGTTAATGTGTCTAAAGCGGCTAGTGCGGAAGCGGTATTATAGCAGGCGGTGTGTTCAAAATGGTCCAGGTGCAAGTGGTTATGGTATACAAGCGTGACACTACGGCAGGATATCAATCTAGTGACTGATGGTTACTGAGAAATGTCTAATCACGAGTGTACAGCTAGGTTAGTCCTTATGTCCCCTACTAGGGAAAAATGTGTTTTAGCTTGCGGACTACTTGGCTAGATTGGTTCAAACGAGTAACACAAAAAATCTGGCTAGTAGTGTTTCCTAACTATAACACTGGGATTGAATTCTATCCTCAATGAGTGACACTAGATTCCAATCGGTGTTTAGTATCATAAAACCTACACCGAAAAACCTGGATGATGCCTAAGGGCGTCTAGTGTGTACTTTAGCAGGCATTATATAGCTAGGTATTCTTTTAGGCCCCTTTTATTGGGGTACAATCGATGACTACTTAGTCAGATTCTATCCTCAAACGAGTGACACTAAAAAATCTGCGTTTCCTAACTATAACACTGAGATTGGATTCTATCCTCAACGAGTGACACTAGAATCCAATCGGTGTTTAGTATAATACAATCTAAATTAAAAACCGGATGTTCCCGAAAGACGTCTTAACTAGAAAGCACCTTAATCCTTATTATACAAAAAATTAAATAAATCAAACGATAAAAATGTCCCTAAATTGATCCTGCCTGAGATATTCGTGGTGACTCGAATATATATCGAAATATATAGTTGGTAACAGTTTATTGTTTATTAATTTCAGGTTATCGCATCGAACAAGAGCTAACCCATGTAGTCGGATATTAATTCCCGAACCACTTGGTCAGATTCTATCCTCAAAGGAGTGACACTAAAAATCTGACTAGTAGTTCTCCTTACTATTACATTGGGATTAGATTTTATCCTCAACGAGTGACACTAAATCACACCAATCGGTATATACACATAAAAACATCAAATGAAAACGGAATTCTCCCGGGCCGTGTTTCTGAATAGATAACCCTATTTTAATTATTAAATCGCGAAACTACCGGAATATCTCTGACCGCTCGGATTAACAGGTATACATATACAAAGACGGTAAAATATGGAAAAGCGGATACAAGCGTTAAAAGCAGTTAAATACAGGAATAATTCTTACAACTGTTTGCGGAGCACACTGGAATTATCGCGTGTTGAACTGTAAATGGCGGATAGAAGAAGTGAATATTTCAGCCGGTATGAGCAGTTTTGTTCCCAACGGTTGACGAGAAAGTCACGTGAGTCCTGCGTGAGGAATGAAATGTCGGCTGTTGTGGAGGGGCAGACATTCTCTAAGCAAGCTTAACGAAATACGTTTAAACAAATTACCTGCGTTATTTGATATAAACAAATGTTTATAAAATATTCTGAGACTGGAAATCGCTTTCTCATAATTTTGAAACTATGTTTCCAAAAAGAAAACAATTAAAATGGACATGGATTAATATTTGAATTAAATTAAGTAATCATTCTTATTATAGATTATTTATAAATAATATAAATATATCTACTACTTTTTACTTAGTTTTATGCGAATGGTACTTAATATAAACAAAATAATTGTGATAGTAAAATAACTTAAGATTACCCTGAAAAAGAAACCGGTTTGAAACAATTGAGAAACAATTGTTTAAAAATAAACATTAAATACAAATCGTTGTATACAGTGTGCACCAAAGTGAAGAACGGTCCAAATTACGTATTAAAATAACAAATTAATAGCAGAAAAATCACTTCGTTACAATATATGACACAATATCTTACCTTGTGGTTATTTTGGCGCGTTCAGTAACATCCAAAGCTAACGAAGAGAACTGAAAGTATTGGTGAATGTAACACTAACACACATGTATTTTTAACTAGCGATCACAAGAGTAAAAGTATGTTACTAATATTAATGCACACACTAAAACATTTGCCACCTTCTAGCCGCAAGCATTGGTGGTTTCATCTACGCTAATCCAGACGTATTTGTCATTCAGTTTAGACTTTTTTTTTTTGTTTAATACTGACATCTCTGATAAATATTTTTTTCTTAATTTATTTTCGATGGCACTTGAACATTGCTATACCGTCCATTAATACACCTTTGAAAAAAATTCTCTAAATAGTGGATATTACACCCAACCATAATTTCCACTAATTCTAAGTTGAAATTTGTTTGCTTGTCACTATCAGTAATATTACCACTCACGCAGTTTTTATGACAGTCTTCAGGAAATGTGTCTTTTAATGTTTGCTTTGACGTTGCACGAAAGCATTTTTTTACAGCTTATGCAATATAATTCCTGTACCATTAAATGGCAACTCCGGGAAATCACTAATCTACAAGTTCACTTTATCCTCTAAAGGAATTGAACGAGACATTTTAAAAAGTGTCTTTAATTTCGCACTGTTTACGTATCTACATGTTATTCACAGACGTTTTATAAATGCTGCGTATTTAGAATGTATTCAACATGGGGCAGTGGACGTAAACCTGATAGCTAAGGTGAATATGCCTATATCTATCGATGTATTCGCATTGCTATTGGACACTCGACAATAACAAGCATCCCCGTCTAGATGACGGTCAGTAGGTAATTGTTTTTTATAACTGCAAGCGATCCAGGCACCTGATAAAAACCTTAAATTTTTTGTTTCTATTTTTATAAAGAAAATAGATATTGCATAGTACATAAGAATATTTTATCATTTCATATTGTTTGGAAATGTTTCATTAGGTGTTTACAGTATAATATTTTATCTACGTAAAAGTCGTCTCTGAAATTTATCACTATCTCCCAAACTTGAAACATAGCATAATCCTTCCTGAAGTGTATTGGAACCTTTGATGTGAAGATAACACTGACGTAGATTTCCACAAAATACCAAATCACCATAATTCCCCTCGACGCGCGTTTCGCCAACCAATTTAGTATCATCTGGAGATGATTAAAACTGAAAAAATCATATTGCGCAAAATTGTTATATACTGTAATGAATGATAACTTCCTCGGGATATGGGAAACTTCCGATATACCATAAGGCTCTATATTTGGTACATTTCATACTTTATGATCTTGGAGATTATATTAGCTTATAGAGGGTCCTTAGATAATTACAAAATTGATGTATAATTCAGTACTGTTCGTGGAGTTCAATTTATAATCTGCTTCGGAACATAACAAATTATAGTGTATCCCATCACCAAATTTAACTGCAAATTGAATGAGTAAATTAATTTTTTGTTCATAAAACATATCTGGTAGGTTGGGGTAATTCGGGACGCATATAGCATGGTGCATGGAACTTGAGTCAGTATGACTAACAGCTTCAACAGAATAATGTCAGAATATATAAAAATGTAGCTTAATTTATGTGCAATTCAGCAGCAGAATTAATTTTTCCTTTCGTATGTTTTTACTTGCGACCAGTATTTTTTTTGAAACCAGGTTTCCTGTGAGCGAAAGTATTCATTTACATGTAATATATAGCATGAGACAAAAGGAACAAAACCAGTATCTTGCAAACTAAACTTTTTTTGTTTTTTAAAATCGGATAAATAACAAAATAGTTATGGAACATTAAAACTAAAAAGTAACAGTAAATAAAAATTAATTTTTATTTAGAGTTTCTGTAGGCTTTCCATGCCACTTCTATAGTTTTTATGTTAGGAACTATTTTAAGAGGATCATTTCCCTTCAAAGAAATTGGACCTTAAAATGTTGCAGATGGATCAACGCTGTCGATATTATCATCGGAAATGATGACCCAAATGTTCTAAAAATTTTACCTGTAGAATGGAATTTGGTAAAAGTGAAGTTTGGTGTACGTGTATTCAAATCCAATATACCATTTCTTGCCAATAAATCTCAGTTTAAAGTTCTGGATAATCAAATGTCTTTTATGTTTCTGAGCTATTTTTTCATCTTCCTCTACTGTCCTTTCATGTTCCTCTACTGTCGTTTCATGTTCCTCGACAGTCTTTCATTTTCTTCAACTGCCACTTCATTTTCCACAGCTGCCTTTTTCTTGTTTGTCAACTATCTTCTCATGTTACTCTCATGTCGATATCTATAGTTGACACTTGAAGCTTATCTCCAGATTGTTTTGTTTCTATTTCATCAGTTCCAACTTTTGTTATTGAAGAATGGTATTTCCAGTAGGACCAGTAATTCTGATTAACCCAACATGATGTTCCTGTTTATCACTGGTCTCGAAAGGTCACATGGTTTATTAAAAGATTTATGGAAATGAAAAATGTGGTACATTATTCTCGTAACTAATCAGGTAATAATCATTAAAGTTTGTTTCAGTAGATATAGAACAATGTGAAAGTCAAAATTGTGGTCTAAAGACATTTATTTTCTAACCTGTCATACAGAGTTAACAGAGTTATTACAGTAATGATTAGACATAAAAGATCAGTCCATAAAAATAAATTGTCATTTACATTTTTCAGTTACATTTGTTGCACAAGCAAATGAACTAACTCTTCATGGCATAGGCAGTTCTTGAAACTGTCAGCTGCCAAAGTAAATGGCCGCGTTCCTAATTCTCCCTGTTCCAAACCTACCGTACTAATCATATTAAAAATATTGTATCATTTTCTAAAAACGTTGGTTATAGCATCAGGTCTTAACATCTTTACACTTAAATTTAATTCATGCTTTTTGGAAAATCCAAAATTAAATTCGCTAGTTTAATTTGGTACCAAGGATAAAAAATATACAAAGATTTTTTAAATCTAGTAGTCGCACGTCACTTTAAAATCTGTCCTGTCAGCTATAATTTTTAAGTATTGTTGAAACTATACTGTACAATATGAGTCGTTTTGGGAAAATTTCGACTGAACAAATTGCAAAAAACATAGAAAAATCAATTCCGCAATCCACAAAAAACACGAAATCGTCAATATGGAGACAATTTATGGAGTTTTGTCAAATCCGAAATTACGAACTGTCAGAAATAACTCCATTACAAAATATAGCAAACATGTTAAAGGATTGAGCTTATAATATGAGAAAGAAAAGTGGAGAAGATTACAAAGAATATGCAGTTAAGACAATTTGGAATTCAACTGCGAAGATGATTCAAGAAAAATATTTCAGTGAGTACAATATTAAATTTGATCCTTTTACCGACATAACTTTTAAAGAAGCACGTGATGCAAGGAACAGTAAACGAAAGGAATTACAAGCTATTCCAGAAAAAAAGAAAGGCATGTTCTGTAGCAATAGACAAAAAAGATATACTTAAGATGGCAAAATTGTGGAATATAGACGAACCAGAGGGATTACAAAAGAGATTCTTTCATATAGCTTCTTATGAATTAGCTTGGAGAGGAGGAGAAGCAGTAAACTGTAAAATTTACCATTTTAATGAAAATCAAGATGGAACTCCAACAGGGAGAATTGAATACAATTCAATATTTTCAAAGACGGCACAAGGGGGGGTCTAAAAAAATTGGCAGGCAGCAAATGGATGAGAAAAAATGACACGAATAAAAGTATTTGTCCCGTTACATTGTTAAAATTACTCTTAGGAAAAAGAAACAAATACATAACATCTGAACGACTTCTTTTAACTCCAAATCCATTTTGGAAAAACACAAATTCTAAAGGTTGGTATAAAAATGTTCCATTGGGAATTAATACGATATCTACTTGGGCCAAAAAATTCTGCAGCTAAAATTGGACTGGACATCACAAATAATAAAATTACGAATCATTGAAACCGTGCCAGTACAGTTTCCCATTTAGCCAAAGCAGGGGTAAGTGACCAACAACTTATAAAGATCACCGGACACTCATCATCATCATCATCAATTAAACCCTACCTCCAAATTTACCCTGAACATCACGAAAATCTTGTTAGTAACTTACGAGCCTCGAATAAAACAAGTCAAAACGAATATTCGACATGTGTGGAAACTAGAGAAGAGATTGAAATAAGTACACCAAACCAAACAATTTATAACAACTGTATTTTTAATAACTGTTCCTTTAAATAATTGTATAAATAAAGATAATTATTGTTGTTGTTCGTTCACATATTCTGTCGTTAATTTATCTTGCCAAAAAACACTCGAGCTTTTCTTTTATGGATAAATTTCTTTTTTAACTCAAAATTTTGCCAATCAGTAATTTTGCTCGAAAAACTGACATTTGACAAAATCGCTCGACCTGCGGTCTCACGATTTTTTCATGTCAGTTTTTCTTATAAAATTACTGATTGGCAAAATTATTTCGTTACAAAGAGAAATTTATCCGATAAAAAAAAGCTCTTGTGCTTTTACTGTTGACAAAATTTTTGTAAGCAGTGCTTGTGTTTGAAATAAAATTCACCTCGAAATTTTCAATATTTAAAATATTACTATTATTAAATTAATAGGCATAATGATAACAATATGCCTTCTAGCTATTTGACGTCAAGTGGCTGAGTAATAAATTTACTTTACATATGGCCTTGTCTTATATGCGCCATATGGGGATGAATATAAAATCAAATCCGCACTTTGTTAGCCCTGTAGCATTTAAAATAGAATGTTTGTATGTGTGTGAGGTACGGGCGGGGTGTACTTTTAACAAAGACAAGGGCTGCCATGAGAATTATTAAACATGTCGATGGTGAAGTCTGTCAACCACCTGTTGTTATGCCTTCCAGCTACCCGTACCGTATTAGATTACAGAATTGGACATCGTTTTGCCTCTTTATCGCACACGAATATATTTATATACTAATATACAGAGTATCTAACTAAATCTTTGCCAAATGCTTCTTTTGCCTTATATGCAGGATCCGGCGTATGTATGGAATAATGTTTTTTAAATACCTATTTAATCTCCTTTTTTTTCTTTTTATGATTTCACCTTTTTTATGAGAATAGGCATAACGAAGACATGTTTTGTCACATTTTTCGACTGAATAATTTATAGAAAATTTTACATTTATTTTTATATCTACATTCAAGGTCAAGTAATTTGTTAATATTTATAGGGTTAGTAATTTAAAATTTATTTGATTAAATGTTGGAAGAATATTACATTTATGTAACGAGCCTTTTGCATCAACCGTTAATTTATTTCTAAAGCTGGAATTTTGGTATTAATTCCAGTGGCGTTATCATAGCGGTATAAGGTAACTAACTCGATTAAAGATAGTAATTAAACAGACTTACTCATGTCTTATTTCGTACAAAGTAAAAGTTGAGTCAGCTCAATTACACCTAGAGATGTAATATTCGCATACGCCATCGAGTTTAATGTATAGAGGAATAGTGCCTGTACCTGAAGCTAGAGCAACACGAAACCAAAATGAACGAATATGTAGCAGAAAAACTATATATTTGTTTACTATAATATTTACAAAATAATGATGCTTTCCTGTATGCGCATTCTTATTGGTCACTCTGACGGGCGGTTAGATAGTGATGCACATAATTACAGCCATATTGTTGTGAAATATTTTATTGCGCATATTGAAAATGAAAACCATACGAAAATAACCGACTTTATTGCAAACATTGCGCCGACGGCCAAATCTTAGAGGAACACGCCTATCGGAAAACATTAGGCTATCGACATAAGTACACCGTGAGCGAAAAAATAAATAAAAATATGTTTTTCTTAAACAGAGACCCATATCGAGGGTTTCATGGAAAAAGTGCATATTGATATTGATATTAACTTTGCAAAATCGGTGTTTAAAGATTTTTATACCTGTAAAAAGGTACAAAATATTTTTAAGTAATTTGTTTTTTATAACAAAGATATTATTTTTTAACACTATGTTAAAAAATCTGTACTTTTTTATGGATATATAAAAAACACCTATATTGCACTATTTGGTATATCGTCAATACACCCATTTTCCACTAAACCATCGATATGATTATAATAATAAATTAGTAAATTTCTTTTTTTTAATTTTACAGTATGTTTTTGCGCTGTGAACGATTTTCAATATGTAAACGCCTATTTAGACTGGTTTAATGGTTAAATTTTACAATAATTATTTCATTTAAAAAAAATATTACCTGACCGCATAGAATCGTCTTGGCTCACCCTGTAGGTACATTCGAAAACAATTTCCGGTTATAGATTTTTTTGTCTAGTTTACCTATGTTTTTAAATCAAGTTTCTAGTTATCATAGAACTCGAGATATCGAAGTCGGACGCATTATTGCCTCACCCAGTATATATCTACGTGAATATAAAATACAAAATTAATGAATATATCTAAAGCCATTATTAAACAAATATTGAAACAATAATAAGTACATTTTAGGTATGACATAAATTTATATGAACTTGTTTGCTTAATTTTAGGCCCCGAATCGATCCTGGGTGATTATATATACATTCAATCATTCTGTAGATATTGTCGTTGATTGTCATTAATATATTTCTTATGTATTTAATTAATATACTTCTTGAATATTTAAATCAGTGTAGTGCAAAATTATCATCCGCATCAGTAAATGAAATTATTAATATTATTTTCATTCAGACCTTTTTAAAAAAACGGAGAAGAAGCCCGTCGTCGAAATTCTTATATCAACTAGTATTAATCATATAAACAGTTTTAATCCTAATCCTAATGATGACAACCTGACTGACGAAATTCATGTTGACTGTATTGTAGCGTGCAATAATTGGATGTACAGCAGCCGCAACATAAAGGATTCCAGATTATTTGTGATTTAGAAAAACATGTATGCATTTTCTCTAAACCAATAAAATCTAAAGATAGGCTATAAATTACTTCCCACCGCATAACTCGTGCATTCATTTAAATAAACAGATATGGTCCAGCAGCCAAGCTGCGCAAAAATTATTTAAAATTTTAGAATGGAAACCTTTTTCAATCAATCAATCAAAACAATAAATTGAAATGTTATGTACAAATAATCATTTCGACGTCCACGCCCAGAGCCAGCCAAACATCCACGGTGCGATGCGCCACCGTGGCAATTGAAGAGTTGGACAGGGATGGAGTCGATTTGATATCTAAAAATTAAACTTAAAATACTAACACCTATGCTAAATTATAAAGGATGTAATTAATACACGTCATTAAAAACTTATGCCTAGGTTAAAAATAACAAAATAGCATTAAAAATATTGATAAAAATGGTTAGATATTTTTTCACTGATCAATTTTGTTTATCAAGGGAAGGGAAAATCTCAATCTCAAAAACTTTTTTTTAAGATAGTTTGTTTTCTAATTTGACCAAAAAATTATAATGAATTTTTCAATAAATAATTATAAACAAATTTTGAGGAAAAAAAAAGAAAAAGAAAATGAATTTGGAATTTTGGTGGGATTGGCCTACAAGGGTTGTCGAAAGATAAACAACGACTTATATGGTAATTTGTGTTTTATTCTAAAGGGTGCGTTATGTTACGGCAGCTATAGTCAAAGCCTTCATCTGTTCTATGTAGAGAAATACAAGTTATATAAAATTTCTTATTTATTTTGCAGATGGAGTTGGAGTCATATGATAATTCTTTCGATTATGGCTTAGAGGATGAGGATTTTTACGAAAGTCCGCCATTAAAGAAGTCAAATCAACGGCGAGTCACATTTAATAGTCAAATTTACTCAAAGGTAAGAGCCTAACTAGGTGCATTGTTTTCCTTTTTTTTTGCATAATTTCTCATATTATCCATATCCTAATTTTATAGAAGATGACGTATTGTTGTCTGGCTCATTTCTCTTCCGTATTAGTCATGTCAGAGTATAAACCTCAAAACTTTTTACTGAATAAGATTTGCAGGAAACAACTACTCAGCGGACAAAAGCCCCGACCTGCATTGAATTAAACCTACAAATCTTGTTTGGTAGCTAAGATCATTTGTCAGTTCCTCACTAGACATAGACCGGTTTCAAACTTTTTACTTTCTCGTCAGTGCCATAAGTAATAAAAAAGACAAATTATAATAGCAAACTAGGCTAGCCTAAAGCAGGCTAAGCAAAACTGACATAGTGAGTGATAAGTGTATCCCTCTGGTGGTCAATGCTACTACCAGTCAGACATCACTTATGTCTTATTGATTGATAGCGACCTGCAAAGCAGGTACCAAGAGCTTCGGCCTCTAACCCTGGTGGCCTAAACTGTATACTGAATAAGATTTGCAGAAAACAACTACTCAGCGGACAAAAGCCTCGACTTGCATTGAATTAAACCTGCAAATCTTTTGATAGGTAAGATCATTTGTCAATTCCTCACTAGACATAGACCGGTTTCGAACTTTTTATGTATCTTGTTAGTATGCCATAAGTAATGGAAAAGACAAATTATAATAGCAAACTAGGCTAGATTAGCAACTTAAGCAGTTTTGAATAGAGTTGACTTGGGTTCAGTGGTTTTATTTTGGCTATGGAATGTGTAGTAACTTTTATACTAATCTTTCGAGACGCATTGTATATTCGTAAACATTGTCCATTATAACAACATGATTTTCAAGGCAAAAATTCTTATCAATATTCAGTCAGAAGAAACAACCAAGATGGTACGTTTCAACTAAGGGGTATTGCTCATGAATAGGCACCGGAAAATTTCCGTGAGTCCAGGGCCGGTACGTAAGAGACAATAACAATCATTTGTATGGAACAATTAAATTATATATATCAGTGTCTTAACATTTCATGGAATCTTCTATACTGTGATCAAGGCATTGGTATAGATTATAAGGCAATGAATCAGACAAGTTACATGAATCATATTGGGATACGTGGATCGTAAAAGCCTGGCAGCTTTACAAATACACTGGGTCCCAGACTAGATGTAACAATAAGTGTAATGGACAATAAATTGTCGAATTTTGGAATGGCACTTAGGTATTCAGTCCTGTTTGATGTAAAACTAAGACATATAAAAAATGTTGTTGATCAGTGTTATACAGGGAGTTTCATAAGTCGGTTTATAAAAATCGTTACCAATAAACTAAAGAGTTTTTCAATAAGAGTAATATGGTTTTTTTTTAAATAAGACAACAGGGAATTGAGGCAGAGCAATTTTTTTTATTTTATTTTAAAAGTACACTCGATGCAATTCTGTTTTGAAAATAACATCGTTAAAATGGCCGCCTCTGCTCTGTGGTACGTAGCGAGGTTGAAACCAGATGTTGGTTAAATCAATATCATTCAATTCAGGCCATAAAAAGTTCGTTTTCATCGACCTATACCGCTCACCATTGTCAGTAATGACATCTCCGTTCTCATTTTCAAAGAAATACGGACCGATGATGCCACCATGCCAAAAACCACACGAAACGGTTACTTTTACGGAATATAAAGGCCTCTTGTGTATAATTTGCGGATTTGCTTCACACCAGTAACGACAATTTTGTTTATTTACCGATTCTCTGCGAAGAAAATGAGCTTCGTCTGAGAAAATTATTTTCTTAAAAAAAATCAGCATCATTTTTAAGATGTTCCTAGGGAAAATCAGCGAATTCCCGGCGTTTGCGATGATCCAAATGCTGCAATTCTTGTGTGAGAACAGTTTTGTAAGGATATAAACCCAAATCCTTCCGTAAAATACACCAGGTTGATGTTGCAGACAGTCCCAACTCTTGAGAACGCCTTGGAATCGATAAATTTGTGTCAACAACAACACTTGCTTGAGCGGCAGCAATATTCTCATTACTTGAAGCTGTTCTTTGTCTTACTAGCACGCGAACATTGTGTAAAGAAAAAGTATTTTCAAAATTTTCAACAGTTCGACGAATTATGAGCACACTGGGCCGATTATGACGACCATAAATTGGTAAAAGTGCACGATTAGTTGCAATAAAAGAACAATTATTTTGGTAAAAAATATAGGATAATTTACAAACGTTGTTGAGGCGTGTATCTTTCCATGATTAAATTGCAAACCTGACAGTGACAGACGATTTTGACATTTCAAATTGAAAACATCACTCCTATTGAAAAACCTTTTTTACCCTAATTTTTTCAGGATATGAAAAAAATTCCATTAAAAAAGTTGTTTAGAATGCAATTTGTGTCTCCTTAGTAAATTTCAGAAACAGAAATGTACTTTGTTGGAACTGCCCTTTTCTTCCATAAATTAGTATATTATTTTGAATTTTTAAAAATCATCTTTGTAAGTTGAGAGTGCTTTGAAATCACAAATCTCTTTTCTAAAATAAATTAGTATTTTGATTAACTTTTATTCTTAACGTTGTATCTCATTTTCAACTAAAAACTGATTAGTGAAAAAACAATTCCAACAAAGTAAATTTATATTCCTAAAATTTGGTAAGTAGGCACAAATTGCGTTCTAAATAACTTGTTTTAATGGAATTTTTCCATATCTTGAAAAATAAAGGTAGTTTATTAGTGACTTTTTTTATAAATTGACTTATAAAACACCTTGTATAACACCGATTCAACTCATTTTTAATATATCATAGTTTTACGCCCAACAAAAATGATCCCGAAGTGTTGTTCCAAAATTCGAAAATTTTTTTGTCTGTTACACCTCTTGTTACATCTGTGAGACAAAGTGTATATGCCGCTGCGTCTGATACAAGCAGGAAAACATTTTCAATTTTAATACCAATATTACACAAAGCATTTACCACTATTTTCTCAACTTTTCGTGCATTGGTTTGCCACACTCGTTTACTACATATTAAAGATGTACTCTGACTAGCACATGAAATACGCATAATAACATGGTCCTTAAAATTCATGGATTCAATAACACAGATCCAGATGCACTAATTTTACGCATCCTCTATGATTGTTGACATAGTTGTTACTATTTATTTTTATCCTCGCGTCAGCTATCTACGCACTGCGATGTTCGTACACAAACTAAATTTAATAGGTACGATCCAGATCTAGCTGCGCACGCACAGTTCGTATCCTTTTCTATGCGAAAGAAAAATTAAAATAGCTGTATCCGGTCGCGGGATTCACGGAGATTCACGGAAATGGTCTGGGGTCTACTCAGAATATTAAAAAAGAAGGATAAGGTCCATTTAATAAATTTAAAATCATACTTTAACTAAAGTCACTTCAAATACATTTTATTTTAAATGCAAACGTCAAAATTTAAAAGAACTTTAAATTCAAAGTTGATTATGAAAACAGGGGTAAATCTCAATATATTCAGTCAGCACTGAAATTCGTCAGGATCTAAATATGTCGGTAACTTCAGGTTATTTTTTATGTAAGGTAATGAATGAATGATATGTTGAACTGCCTACACCAGCCAAGTGCTTGCAGTTTCATATGGAGATGATAGCAACAATTTAGTAATATACAAGTTGCTTTTCTAAACTGGAAACATATTATGTATAAAAAAATCGGTTCATAAACATAATTTATGTATACCCAATGATGAAACAAGTACTATGTTTAAGACATCAGTCATTAAACAGAATAATACTGGTCGGGAAAATGCATTTGCACTTAGGTTTAATGATAGTAGCTATTAATTGTCTTCATGTATACAAGATATCTTTAATAATAAGTTGTCTGAAACATGTTATGCTTTAGCTGTTACATTGTAGTCATGGAATCTATTCTAACTAGTTTGCCTCCTATTCTATATGTTTTTATCTTGTTTGTTTGTTCATTAGTGAAGAATAAATAGAAAATGTGTAAATTTGGGGATAAGTTTAGTGACAATATTGTTCTTATATTTATTTGTTACTTTTTCCGGCATATAAATAAATAAATAAATAAATAAATAAATAAAAATGTCTTTATTTAACATGGCGGAGTGTCAGCTCATTGAGCTGCTGTGAATGCCAACCAGGGCTCTACATTATATTAAACAATGTGTGCATAATTATATCATGTCAGTAGTGGTAAAAAATATCCATAAGACTATTACAAAATATGTGAGAAGAGAAAAAAAAATACGAAAAAAAAAATTTATAAGACAAAAAAAACATTTAAAAGAAACTATTACAAGTACATACATATTTAAAACTGATTCAGAAGAAAAAGCGTTTTTAATGTTTTCTTAAATAAAGAGTAGGATAATGACATAAAAGACTGGGGAACTTTATTAAACAAATCTGACGCTAAATATGAAAAAGAAGATTTAAAGAGAGTTGTTACATGCCTAGGAATATGCAAGGTATTTGCATTGTGGTGTTGGTTTCGAAAAATAAGTTTGTTTTTGAGGTATATGGTATATGTAATTTTATAGGACAGTTAATTATACAGTTGTCTCAAATATAAATGAGTTAGATAAATTGAAATGACAATCTTTTTTTTATAGAAAAATTCGTCAGGGTACTTTTTTTCTTGCGTTATCTTATCAAACAATGGGATTTTCCACATTTTTTTTATTTGCTTATTCCTTTGTATGTGGGAATCTGAGCTTATTAAATTTTTTCCGCCATTTTTGAGTTCCAAAAAAGGGCAAATATTTGAATTTCAGTGTACTAACGACATACGACTAGTGTCCGCTAAAACACAAGCAACAAAATCCTTAAATACCTTTAAATTATATCTGTCAGAAACCAAGACAACTGCGAAAAAAATTTATTAGTTTATAAATAGTAATAAATACTAAAAATAATACCTAAATAAGGTAATAACTAATTCTCTCACTTTATTTAGTTGACGATTAAATAAAATTGCCACACACACTTCTTGATGATTTATAAATTTGTATCACACAATGAGAAGTGATTCAGCTTTAATTGCGATTGCCCACCACTAGTAAAAGATTTTTACCAAATAAATGGAAATCCTTTTTAAAGCCATGGCGTACACCATTCACAGGCCGGTTTCTGGTTTTTGCCTTCTTCAGTGCGAAGTAAAGATCTCGTTATCGGAGCATTTTTTTCAATTTTTTACATTACCACTAACACTGATAGATGGAGTTACCATTGACTCACTTGTACTCTGCACATCACGTAGAGTCTTATGATTCTCCTCCTTGGTTGCCGTTGCGTATACATACTTCACGCTGAAGAAGACAAAAACCAGAAACCGGTCTGCGAATGGTGTACACGGCAGGATTTCCTTTTATTTGGTAAAAATTTTTTACTACTGGGCAATCGCAAGTACAACTTAATCACGTCTCTTTGTATGATACAAATTTATAAATCATCCAGAAGTGTGTGGCAATTTATTTAAATTTTCAATTAAATAAATTAAAAGTGAGAGGATTACGACTTTGGTACCTTATTTAGGTATTATTTTTAGTTAATTTACAAAATAGTAATAAACTAGAAATAATACCTAAATAGGTACCAAAGTCGAAATCCTCTCAATTTATTTAATTGAAGATTAAATAAATTTTTGCCAACACGCACTTCTTCTACATTTGTTGCTGCTTCATTTTCATTCTAATTTTTTTTCCTCGGAATGTTTGATAGGCGAATATTATTTTTTTTACAAGATGCAAACAAAACCAGTTTTATGAAAGAAGTATCCGCCTTCTTGAAATTGTGCACCATTGCATAGCTTTTGATTCTGAACAACTTTACTTAATAAATTTGGAACACAAAAGGTACTGTTCCTGAAGATAATTTCATTGTTGTCTAATTACCATGACTCACATGATTTTGGAAAATCAAAAATATACCTATTAGAAATTAGTTTCAGCTGAACCTCCAAATATGCAATTTTAACTAAGAAATTGTTGCTCATTTACACCTGTCGTGTCCCCCTTTCAGTATAGTGGGACATCGCCATTCATATAATGTTTTTACATAAATACAAAATAACCCAACGGGCATTGAAACTAGAAAAATGCGTATTTTCTCCTGCTACACATATTCTAATAATATTTTCTGTTAAGAATTCATTAAAAATAAGCAGATGAGTTTCTTATTTTCCGAGACTAATTGGTTAGGTGTTGAAAGCAGAAAACAAACGACGAGATATTATGTAAATATAAATCTTTTCACATGAACTGCAGAATCCTTATAGTTTGACTAGTTTGATATCCTTTTTTAACGTTCTTGGACAGGTATCACATTATCAACTACTACGTTTCCCCTCATATGAACCGAAATGAGCGAACTTCCTGTCTCGATTATGACGTCACACAATTGTAGTGAGTGTCGCCCGCTTCCGCTACCGAATTATAATTACCATTCACTCCAGTGCCCACACTGATTACCCGCTAATTACAGACATGACATTTTTTTGTATAAGGGTATCTAAGGGATATTAACGGTTTTAATTCGTTCAGCAGTTGTTTTTTCTGTTATCAATCGAGTTTTTGATTCTCTAGGGACAGTTCCTAAGATTGCATTTTCAGGATGAATAGGATTTAAATTTTGTGTTCATTACTTTTGTAATTAAAAATTAGTGGCTATATTTATTTTTAAATTCAAAATACTGGCAGTAGGACATCACTCTCAAAAGTATAAGACAAGATATTGTCTATTTTGTATTGTCTAGCATTTTTTGCGCATGAGGATATTGATGCACACGAGCTAATTTAGTCTCTACCTCTGCGATGAAAACAAGATCAACAATTTCCTGAAAATTTTCTATTACAATTCGAATACAATCGCGACTCATATAGTAGCTTCGAATTACAATATGCTTCAGTAGAATTTATTCATAATTTAATTTTAAAACAAAAACCTGACACAGTTGGGTATGACGGTATCTCGGGCAAAATGCTACAATTAAGCTTACCCATAGCGAAACCTCTAACACACATTATAAATTTTTCATTTGAAACCGGAACAGTCCCCCTAATCTGGAAACAGATATTAGTTAAATCAACACCTAAAAATAGCAAGATAAGCACCATCACGGAACTTAGACCAATTAGTGTACTTTCAGTTCCCTTAAAAATAGAGGAGTCCGTTATCTATGGTCAACTAACACCTTATGTGCTAGACCAGAATGTAATTTCCAAAATACAGTCGGGTTTTCGAAAGAATCACGGAACATCCACGGCCTTGATCACTATTCTCGATGATGTTTTGACGTCAATTAATTCTGATAAAATAACTTCCCTGATCTTATTAGATTTGCCAAAACTCCTTAAACACACCGGACGCTAATAAGAAAGTTAAAATTCTGCGAGATAGAGGATTATATCTTAATGTGTCTCACGTCTCACTTACTGAATCGATTTCAATATACTTGTCTCGACACCAGAAGTCGGGAGTGCCCCAAGGCTCGATTTTGGGGCCCTTACGTTTTAACATCTACACCGCAGACTTGCTTTAAGTCACGAAATATTGTTCCCTGCATATGTATGCTGATGATATACAACTGTACTTTGCTTTTGATATGATGAAGTCTGAGGAAGCCTAAACCAAAATTAATCATGATTTAAATGAAAGAAAAAATTGAACCCTTCGGAATTAACTCCTATTAGATCTAATAAAAGTAAAAATATCGTCTTTGGCGCTGCAAATAAATTAAGAGTTCTTACTCACTTTCAACTATCAATTGACAATACACTTATACAACAAGTTGGGGTTAACCTTCGATAAAAATTGAAACTTTATTCCTCATTTATCGGAAGTTCTTACAAAATGTTTCTGCTCTTTTAAACAGATTTCAAGCTTTAGAAATATCCTTGATAGGGCTACTAAACTTCTGTTATGCGAATCCGTAGTTTTATCACACGTCAACTACTGTGATTATGTTTATGGGCCTTGCTTAAATTTATCAGAAGCAAACAAACTTAAAAAAATTTCAGAATATCCGTATTAGATTTGTTACAAATAGTTCTATCAACAAGCATGTAACACCACATCTATCAGGGAGTGAGAACTACTAAAAGAAATAAGAGGCGCTTCCTACATTTCACCTCACTATTAAATAATGTCATCCTAACGCAAAAACCTATTTATCTCATTTAGTTTGTTAATGCGAGAAATGTTATGCATAACCGAAATTTGAGACATACAAACGACCGATTGCATACAATAATGCCTAAATATGAGACATTTCGATCACTTTTTTACTTACCTATCGACTTATGTTTATAATTATCTACCTCCACAGCTACATAACAAGTCAACAAATATATTAAAACGTCAACTTATGACTGATTTTGAACGACGAATTTGACATAAATTTAAAATTGTTATAGACGGTGGTAAAAACATATCCAAGACATCATATTATACTGATCTGTTGGATATTATATATACATATACTGTAAATATACATAAACAAGTGATGTACATTCACCGCTGTGGTGAAGATGCCATATAGATTTTCAAAAGACGGACAAAGTACATCGGATCGGTTACAATCGATTCCTTGGGTCCGATTACCTAAAAAACGATTTCGCTATTAAAAGTGCTTATAACGCCTTCGGGAATGATCGGAGCGGTTCGTGAATAGTCGGAATCGGTTCCTTGTGATCCATTTTATTGAGTCTTACGCTAATATGCCTATATTTGTACCAATTCGGTCAATATTTGCGGCATTTATTGCATTTCCAAAAAAAAAAAACAAAATTCTTAATTTTTTTTGCCCCACTTCCCGTTTTCGGAACCGGCTTCAAATCAACAGGCATATGTATACCGTAAAGGTCTACCCCTGTTGCAAATTTCAAGTCGATCGGTCAATATTTTGAACAGATATCGCATTTCAAAAAAAAAAAAAAGAAATAAAAATGGCTTTTAGGCCGTTTTGCCCCACTTCGCGTTTTCGAAACCGGCTCCAAAACAATAGGCATATGTAGCCCTTAGAGGTCTACACCTGTTCAAAATTTGAAGTCGATCGGTTAATATTTAGGACAGTTATCGCATTTCAAAGGAAGGTAAAAAAATTGGTTGTTAGGCCGTTTTTGCCCCACTTGCCGTTTTCAAAATCAATAGGCATATGTAGACCATGGAGGTCTACCTCTGGTAAAAATTTGAAATCGATCGGTCAATATTTGGGACAGTTATCGCATTTCAAAGAAAAGTTTCCGGACTACCGGACTTCCGGAGTTCCGGACAGACGGAAAATTTCTGGAAATCTCGAGATTCGGATAGATCCCAAATTTGAGGTGGATCCGATCAGCCGTTCTCGAGATACGGGGGCCCAAAGTCGCTGAGCATAAATGTATATATAGATTTTTTTAAGAAAATCTATATAACTAGGGATACGTTAGATATACATATATTGTAATATTAGATATTATATACTGTACTATCTTTTTTTTTACCATTAGGCCATTAGCCATACAGCCAGACACAACATGATGATATAGAGTTTTACCTACGTCTAACCTATACAAAAAGAAAGAAAAAAAGGAAAAAAAATATATTTGAAGACAGGCGAGGGAAAAACAAGGACACACGCTTCTCGTCCTGGGGTCTATCAGGACATTGTTTTTATTATATAAACAGTTTTAGAGGACCACTTTAGTATAAAGGTTTAAAGACACAGAAACAAAAGGAATACAAAACTAACCTATGCTGAAAAAATTTCCAAAGTAATATTTCTGTTTCAACTAAAAAACTGAAAACGCAGTCAAACACTGTTTTACTATTGAGACAATAGAGAGAGTATATTAAACGGAGACTGAATATTGCAATTCATAAGATTGTTATACAATGCGTTGCTAGTTGCTTTGTTTTTCGTGCATTCAAAGAAAATATGATCAAGGTCTCCTTTCGTGTTACATGTTTCACAAATATCAGAGGGCAATAATTTTATTTTGTATAGGTGTGCTGGGTATCGAGCATGACCAAATTTCATACGATTTACTGAAGTAACATATCTTCGTGGAAAATCACAACCATCGTGCCAGAACTTAGTCGGAAGATCAGGATGTATAAGAGTATCTTGTTTGACTAGAGGAACAGAAATCATGCCATAAGTGTTTCCATTAGTTTTTTAAATTCGTTCTTGTAACTGAGAAAGTATCAGTGATACATAATTTTGGTTCATATGAAAATCCTGTGTTAATGCTTTCTTTTGCTAAGGTGTCAACAATTTCATTATTTTTTAAACCTATGTGGGCTTTTACCCAAACAAAATATACTTATTTTCCAGTTATCAATATGTTATGTAATATTTCTTTAATTTTTAGAATGCATGGATTAGTTTTAATATTGAGGGAAATATTACTTTCTAATGAGATCAGAACCGATAAAGAATCAGATAAAATTATTGAAGTGTCTGCGTTAAATAAGTAAATATAATTCAGAGCTTCGTAAATAGCTGTTGCTTCTGCAGAGAAAATAGAAATTTGAGTGGGCAGTTTAAATTTTTCTTCCTGGTTTATGGAGGGTATATAGTATGCAGAACCAGTACCCACTGAGGCTTTAGGAGCATCCGTGTATACTAATAAAGGATTGATCCATCTTTCTAAAACTGAGTTTAGGATGTTCCTGCTAAGGTTCGGGTGATCGCTGCATTGTGGTATTATTATCTTTAAATTAGAAAAAAGGCAGAAATAGTCCAAGTTTGAAGTGTGCTTGTAAGGGTTATCTAATAAAGGGAAAATATTACTACTCTTAGGGTACTATCATATCTGGATAAAATCATGTTAGATATTATATACTGTACTAATACTATACCATTGGTATCATAGGTTAGTAGTTTTTATATCAGTGTATACTGTACCACTAACCTTTTGTATTAAATAGCTTTTATTTTACACAATAAAGACAATAATAATAATAATAAATGTCTTTTTTGATATTCGCGAAATGACTACCTGAGTTGCAGTCTCAAGTATTAGGCATAATAGTTTCTAAATGTTGAAATGATGACTGCAACCATAGATCTGATATAAATGAAATTTTTTATTAATTATGTATTATATTGTTGCAAGTTTCCAAGTTTACAATTAATAAAGAATTAAATGCACTAATATCAATTTTTTTCTAATTCATGTTTCTTTAAGCAAATACGTTTTTATGAAGTGTAAACGGTTAGGACTGTATCACGTTATTTTTATATCACATGATGCGTGTAAAAAAGTACCGGAAACACAAAGATCAACCCATCCATCTAAAAGACAATCATTAAGGTGTCAACATCAAAAGTATCGGTTAAAGAACTGAAGAGGTAAGTTTTTGTTTCCGGAAGCACTATCTATATATACACGTAATTCTACAAGTCAGCCGTAAGAATTCTAATGGATTAAAACCAATAGAAAAAACCTCACGCGTTTGGTGACACTCTCTGACTATTATTTTTTCATGTTCTTTATTTTTGACTCGGCACCTGAATAAGAGTGTCGTCGTAATTATGGTGTTTAGACATCCGGTATTTAAAAACTCTGCATGATCATGATATAAGGACTCATCGTTCTGCATTTCCGGCTAGAGACTCGTTATGAGTATTTTGATATTTTAATAAATGAAATGATTATAATATACGACGTTTCCAGATTGGAAAATGTATGTGTGGGGCAGGGTTAAGAATTATATTTCGTATTCACATTTTCGGTTAAGACATTTATAGATTAATGGTTAATAATAAATCATGTATTATTTATATTTACTTACATGGTGTTTCAGATTTAAAGTGACATATAGTGATGGTAGGTAGAAAACAATTGAGTTCAAATCGCGGTCAAAAATGGTTCAAGAGTAAGTCCCTTGAATTTTAACCGATTTTTGAAATACAGGATGTTTATAATGTTTGACTAAAATTGTAGTCGGCCATATTTCTGAAACGGCTGCAAATATTTAAATAAAATTTGGTACCAATATTATACTGTTTTAGTCCAATCAAAAGCATAATTTACTTTGGAAAAATTCCAGCACCAGACTCAATTTTTTTAATGTTGCTTTCGGTGCCGATAACATCACCCTGTGTGTCATTTTTAGGTAAATGTTAGTAAACGTTTAGAAAGTCAGTGGATCAGTGTATAAAATAATGTGATAATACTTGCCAACACGTTTCCGGTTATCCTCCAATAAATTTTCAAAAATAAAGATTAACAAAGATTTACAGGAAACAACTACTCAGCAGACAAAAGCCCCGACATGCATAGAATTAAACCTGCAAGTCTTGTTTGGTAAAGTAGACCACAATTTTAAGAGACACATAAAAAAGGCCATAAAAGTGTTAAAGCCGGCCGTAATTACATGCGACTCAGTACCGTACTTAAAATTTTTGTGCATTGGGACACAATGTTAGAAATTTAAAAGTATTGTATCTTTGATAAATAAATAGTTATTTAATACCATGATAAATTAGAAAAAAATACTCTGTTTTGCTTGTGTCAAGATAGGAATAATATTTTATATATTGGTGGAGCATTGATGAATTTTGTTAGTCTAAATTAAAATTATATCCAACATTCTCTTGTTGCTCAGTTTAGCCAATAATAATTTAATATATCGAATTACTATTGTTGTCCAGCGAGGAATACGAGCAATTCCTTGCAAAAGATGTGGGTTCAGAGTTAAGGTTATCGATATTATTAAAATAGGTATAAAAGAAATAAAGCAAATCTTTAAATTCTTTAAATAAGTAAAATATTATATTTATATCAATAACCCTAACTTGATCTAATTTATCCAGATTAAATAAATTAAGTAAATTTTAGAAAATAAACAAATAGTTATCAAATAAATAAATTAAATTGTGGAAAATAAATAAATAATTATCAAATAAAAAAAAAATATATATATATATATATATATATATATATATATATATATATATATATATATATATATATATATATATATATATATATATATATATATATATATATACAGGGTGAGTCACCAAGGGCGCCTCGGTCGATATCTCTTCTAATATTTATTATACACAAAAAAAGTTTCAAATAAAAGTTCTAGGAGGCCCAGAGTACCATATTTTAAAATTATTTGTAATCACACAGGGTGTTTGATGTTAGAGTAGCATATCAGAAGTATGTTTTTTTTAAATAGGATACCCTATATATTTTTGCAAATTCTTATTCTTTTCTTAATTACCTTTTCGGGTGTGTCTTGTTTTTGAAATTCCATAGCGGCGTTGCTGAATTATTCAACTTTTTTCAAGAAAATTGTCACTTGCAGACCTCACTAATAAATTCTGCATGAGCGGAATTTTCACAGATTAAGCAAACTTTTTTTGTTAATTGTTATGCAATGCTATAGCTTAGCTTTCAGATATTTTAAAGTTGAAATTATTTGTACAGGGTGTTTATTACGATGATACAGAAATGGCTAACTTTAATCTATCATAACTTCATTTTTTTAAATGGAACACCCCGTATATTTTTACATGTTTGGATAGAATTTTTTGTCGCTCTACAATTTTTATTAACCTATAGTTATACCTAAAACCAATAGTTTCCACTGAAACTGCATTCTAATAAAAACATCAGGTAATTTCTAGAAATTCGGATATCATAGGAGGCATTGGCACATGTTTTTTTTGTTTTTGCAAGAAACAACTATGAGCATTATTGTTTCAATTAATGTAAGTTTCATCTATATAAATGAAAAGAAAGTTGTCTTATTATTCTACATTTAAATACTTGAACTGTGTGAATTTTCCAACTATCTAGATGGCATTTATCACTGACATTTGTTTGAAACAAATTTGAAACGCTTTTAATTTGCAGACTTTATTGTTACGTTAATTTCGACTTAAATAATTATTTAAAGTGAATTTTTCTAAGCAATAAAGAATTAATATGATTTACTGTATCGGGGAGAGTTATGGTAATTGTTTGTTGGCCTCTAGATTGTATGGTCAAAAATATCCAGACCAAAGACATCCGAATTGTCGCGCTTTTACAAAATTAAAAACTAAATTCGATGAAAGTAGAAAAGTTATGTTTAAGAAGCCGAAGCGAATTAAACCAGTCGTAAATGAAGAAAACACATTATCTGCTGTGCTAAGCCTCGTAGAAAATCCACATGTAAGTTCAAGAATTTTAAGTAGGGAATTGGATATTAGTCAGTCCAGTATTGCAAGGATTATAAAAGAAAATAAGTTTCACCCTTATCATATCCAATTATTGCAAGAAGTAGAAGCTAATGATTTTATTAAGAGACGAGAATTTTGTGAATGGATAATTCAGAAGGTGCGAGAACAACCGGATTTTTTCGAATACGTGTTGTTTTCCGACGAGGCTACATTCCATAAAAACGGAAATGTTAATAGGCACAATCTGCACTATTATTCTACAGAAAATCCCCATTTCAGACGGAGTATTGACCATCAACATAGGTGGTCATTAAACGTTTGGGGTGGAATTATAGGAGGATATGTAATTGGGCCATATTTTTTTGAAGGCAGAATAAATGGAGAAACATATCTACACTTTTTAAGAAATAGTCTACCAAATTTGTTGGAAAATTTACCATTAGCTATAATACAAAGGTTATGGCTGCAGCATGACGGGGCTCCAGCCCACTACAGTGCGCAAGTACACAACTATTTGAATAATGAATATCCAGATAAGTGGATTGGTAGAGGTGGGCGAATTTTGTTGGCCACCTTGGTCACCAGACCTAACAAAATTAGATTATTTTATATGGGATTATGTAAAAGAGACCGTTTATAAAACTGTTCCAACTACAGCTGAAGATATGAAGGAGATAATTAGAGCTGCATTTCAAGAAATTAATGTTCAGAAATTAAGAAATGTTAGCCAGTCTTTTTTGAGTCGTCTAAGATTGTGCGTGCAAGAAAATGGAGGACACATTGAACATGTTATGAAATAGATACAACTAAAAAAATAGTGTTTACCGTTTTGTTATAAATAAATTGTTTCCATGTTCGTAGTTCCTTCTTGCAAAAACAAAAAAAAACACGTGCCAATGCCTCCTATGATATCCGAATTTCTAGAAATTACCTGAAGTTTTTATTAGAATACAGTTTCACTGAAAACCGTTGGTTTTAGGTATAACTATAGGCTAATAAAAATTATAGAGTGACAAAAAACTCTATCCAAATATGGAAAAATATATGGGGTGTTCCATTTAAAAATGAAGTTATGATAGATTAAAGTTAGCCATTTTTGTATCATCGTGATAAACACCCTGTACAAATAATTTCAACTTTAAAATATCTGGAGCCTAGGCCATGGCATTGCCTAACATTTAACAAAAAAAGTTTGCTTAATCTGTGAAAATACCGCTCATGCAGAATTTATTAGTGAGATCTGCAAGTGACAATTTTTTTGAAAAAAAGTTGAATAATTTGACAACACCGCAACGGAATTTCAAAAACAAGACATATTCGAAAAGGCAATTAAAGGAAGAATAAGAATTTGCAAAAATATATAGGGTGTCCCATTTAAAAAACATACTTCTGATATGCCACTCCAACATCAAACACTCTGTGTGATTAGAGATAATTTTAAAATATGACACTCTTGGCCTCCTACAACTTTCATTTGAAACTATTTTCTGTATAATAAATATTAAAGGAGATATCGACCGAGGCGCCCTTGGTGACTCACCCTGTATATAATATAATATAATATAATAAATAAAAATAATGTTATATTGCACTTGCGCGTATATACAACATTGATAAAACGATAAATTCACAATGTACACTAAATCACATAATATTTTATTCAAAACACTAATCACGATACTCACTCGACACTTCACAACCACTTTCTAAATCGGTATCTGAATCAAGATATATTATTAAACGGTTTTGATTAGAGCTGATGCTTTTCCTAACTTAATGTATTCATCTTCAATTTTAATGACATGCTGAATACAATTTTGCCAATAACTTGGTGTTATTTCTCTCACTTCAGCTTTGATAAGGTCGATTACTTTAGCATCAAATTTGGGAAAGGTGTTATTTTTTCAATTGCTTCTTTTCAGCTGACTCCATATTAGTTCGATCGGGTTGAAAATACAAAAATAGAGGGGCAAATACATATAGTTTTGAGAAATTTTGCTTTTTAACAATATCCAAAAGATCTTTCTTTTTAAAATTTTTTTGAAATTCCAAATTGTTTTCGGAGAAATTCTTGAATATCTTTTTCCTTTGTTCTAGTATTTGGTATATTTTCGATCTGTCGCGAATGATACGAAGCATTGTCTAAAACAATTACGCTGTTTTTTTCTATATTTGGTAGCAATGATGTCTGAAATTTTCTCTGTAATTTGTGAGCCATCACCATTACCAAATTCTCTGCTAGCGTTAGGTTGAGGATCTTCCGAAGGCCCGGACATTATCACAATATTATTTTACCACAGCCACTTATAAATGGAAAACACTCGAATGATTCACCACCCGCCGGAATATTTATAAAAACACAACTACATAAAATACGCTTAAACACAAAGGAAAATTTCACTTATCTGTTAAAGTATTATACATTCCAGGCTCACACAATCCAAATAAAATGTAAACACTGAAGAACACACTGTATTTATAAAGCACATAACCTATATAAATTTTAAAAGGCACGAATTGTTCGATGTTTCGCGGAATAATGACCGTTCGTCCCTGCATGCTTTCTCGTTATTAGGCTTTTACAGCTGGGTCGGAAGTGACCGTTAAATCGTAAAATATTTTAGGGTGGAGTTTCGTAATTATATCAAAATAATTAGAAATTATAATTGATACAGGCGTGTTTCCATTAATTTCTTATTTTAATCATGCCACAACATACTTTACATGAGAATAATGATGTTTTATGTATTAAGTAATACATTATATTTATTATTTAATATGCCGTAGAAAAATAAAGCATGCCCCGCTCTATTCTCAGGAGCATCGCGGAAAAGCTTTGAGATTTTTGTGTCTCTTAAAGTTGTGGTATACTTAAGGTCATTTGTCAATGCCTCACTAGACAGACCGATTTCGAACTTGTTATGTTCTCGTCAGTATGCCATAAGTAATGGAAAAGACAAATAATAATAGCAAACCAGGCTAGCCTAAAGCAGACTGAGCAGGGCAAACATAGTGAGTGATAAGTGTATCCCTCCGGTGGTCAGTACTACTACCCGTCAGACATCACTGATGCCTTAGTGACTGATAGCGACCTGCAAAGTAGGTACCAAGAGTTGCCAGCTCTAACTCTGGTGGGCTAAATTATATATTGAATAAAATCTATAGGAAACAACTACTCAGCGGACAAAAACCATGACCAGCGTTGAATTAAACCTGCAAGTCAGGCCGTCGATGATATAAAAAAAAAATAAAGATAAAAAATCTCGATCACCACCATATCGCATGGCCAGCGTATTAAGCAAAATACGCGTTGCTATGGATATATTGTACGCGTTGCTCGATTTGACAACTGTCGATTTAAGTCGTACTGCGAGCGTCCTAACGATTTGTAAGTATTTTAATAAATAATCTTTTGATATTATTCTTTTAAACCACACTTATTATTATTTTCTTACAATCGAATAAGAATTGTATATTATGTTACACGGACGAAAATGTTTTTCGTACTCATACGGTTATTATATTCCATATTGTAAGTGTGAGACATTTTTCGTATAGGTAAAAACATTTTTTTAAAAAATCAATATATCATCCTTTTGGTGTAGAGGTTTATTTAACAAATTGTTTGAATAATTTAGAGGACAGTGGCTTAATATCCAAAGACGGTGCAAGAAAAACTGATAATTGTAATGCGTTTATTAAATTTTAATAAACCAATTTGAAAATGTACACATTAATTATGTATAGCCGACGTTTCGATTTTAATTAAATCATCCTCAGGACTGTTTACAAAAAATAACAAAAAAAGGTAAATTGACAGTTTTTAACATATTGTAAAACAAACACACTACTATAAAATAACTAATAGTTGATATTTAAAAGAATTTGACGGTTTATAAAATTAGCTTTTTTTTTTAAATTCTTATAAAGAACATAAAAATGTATGCATAAAATACCGAGAAAAAACGTTTTTGTTTTTTTTTGTTTTATACATACATTTTTATGTTTTTTATAATTAAAAAAAAATCTAATTTTATGAACCTTCAAATTCTTTTAAATATCAACTATTAATTATTTGTGTGTTTGTTTGTTCTAGAATATGTTAAGAATTGTCAATTTACCTTTTTTTGTTATCTTTTGTATACAGAATTCTGAGGATGATTTTATTAAAATCGAAACGTCGACTATATAAAAAATTGGTTTCTGTATAAAACTTGGCCTATCCCCATTAATCGTAAACATCGTACACATTAATATAGTCAATAAATAAAGAATTCTTGTACGATCAACTTAATCAGTTCTAGATAAAGGCTAATTTAAGTATCAATTTTTTCTATGAAATCGCCTTAGTAAACAGACCATGATTCTAAAAACTTTAAAAAATAGAACGGGATCCATGATCAAAAATAACTCTATTTGCAATGATAACTGTGGGTATTTATTCACACGAAATAAATATTTTAAAAATAGACTATCGTTAATCTGTATGCCTCAGCCGAAGGTTATCGAGCATAGAAAAGGCAAACTCCTAAAACTTTTAGTTTCATTGATGTACAGTGATTTAAAAATAACGCCCTTTTCTTTAACTTTAATGAATTGACAAATAAAACATTACTTTTGCCCTCATTTAGGTGATTTACGTCAACTTTTTATATCTTCTTCTTTTAACACCCTCTTTGAAACGTCAAGTCTGTAATTAATTGGAATACCTAAAGTTTTTCTAAAAAACTACAGAATTTTAAAAAGATAGTTCTAATAATAGTTGGTATATGAAAACAATTTATTTTATTTTTATGATAAAAACAGCACATTGTTTTGATAGATAAGTCAATCAATTATTGTTATATTATTATTTTTCTTTCGCAAAATGGACAAGTATTTTTTAATATCCTTGTACATTTAAAAAATCGATTCCATTATTTTGCAATTTCATATTTTTTGTGTTACTTTATAAAAATAGTCGCAAAGCTTATTACTTTTTTTTTAAATTTTGTTATTCATATTAAATTTTTCGAGGTTGTTGAACTGTGTAGATAATATATGTGAGATGTTTAATGTACCTCTTCTGGAATTAATTCAAGAGGGCAACGACTACCCATATTTAATTATTAGGATACAAACAATACTTTTTTATTTAATTTTCAACATTCAATATCGTAGAGGCAGAAATATACAGTGGACACTTCTGAATTGAGTTTGAATTTGAATTTAAAAGTGAGTATATGTCGGGCATTAATAGTTTGTTAGTATGCAAAATGCATATATGTATGTATAAACACCAAAATAGGTCATTTGCAACGGTCCATGCACCCCTGTTTTTGTATAAATTGTTATGTTTTTTGGAAAATTAAAAGTACCATCATAAAGACAAATAATAAAGGTAAGTTTGTTTTCTTTTTTTTGATATTTAAAAGAAAAATGATGAAAATAAATACGCCTCCTCCCTGCTTCATAGCCTTTGTCTTACCTTTTACGGTGTTTTTTTTCTTTCGTTTTATTATTGTGCATCCTTATTTTCTGCGTAATTCAATGCCCCTCCTACCAACTTTCAAGTGAGCTTAGACTCATTTTTAATTCAGACCAGCTCCGGAAGCCTTATCTAACCTATACTATTACTTTCATAAAGCACCAATTCCTAACTAGCCCGAGAAACGATACAGCCGATTTTCCGAATTTCATGGTGGTTTTGGATTCTTATGGAACTCTTCAAAGCTTCAGAGCTTTCTCGATTCCCATCGCCAAACTGTCCGGTATTGAGTCACTCCCATCTCTGTACACCGAGACGCCGCTCAAACAAGCGGGTCGGTTTCTTCTGATTTCTCTACAGTTTCTAATTTTTCAAATCTCGCTGCCACTCACCTCTAGCTACTGTAGCGCTCTACCATAAATTCTGCCATTCACACCAAGCGTCCTGTACTTCTTTTATCAGGTTGCCAGGACCACAGCCCTAATTAAATTATTTTGTTATTTTGTCCAAATGTTCTTGTTTTAAACAACGAGTGGCACCCGATATCACTCTACAACTCCATTTCTTCTATCGTCCATTATCAGTGCTCTGTATTCCCAGCGTCATCGCCAGCTAGTGGAAGCCAATCAACATTTTGTATTTTTTCGACGACACATGTTTCGTCACAGCGGATTTAGTAATGATTAATCTGGAATTGTGTATGAGAGTTTAACACACAAAACACACTCTTTTCGAAGACGCGGAATTCCTTGCCATGTTTTATGTCCATCAACTGCACTAAACAGAAAATATCGAATAAATAAAAAATGTCTTTATACTCGCCGCACACACAGCAGATTGCTAGCCAGAATGTTTTCAAACGGTACAAATTACAAACTGCATAGTGCAAGGATGCAAATAGAAATGCAAAAGCTAATTAATTAATTTAATTAATGTGAGTACATTGTCGAAAATTACATTTTAATTTATTAATTATTATCATCACGCGTTTTTCGGAATATGGTATTAGGTATAAAAATCCGTCTCTGGGATGACATTCAAACTTCCTAAGGCTCTTAATTACTAAACAAATACTCTAGAAACTTGCATTTCTTATTTTTCTCTATAGTAGCATTTTTATTTTTCCACAAAACATAATTTTTCAGAAAAGGGGCCCTCGCAAATATGCTTTTTTACTACAACAGTTGTACTCTTACTATATACAAAAATTGCAGGCACTGCTGTCACACTATTTTCTTACACGAGTTGGTATACGTCAATGGGTGTAGATGTTATCATTCTTCACCGACGCACAGGGTCAACTTTTCGAGAATTGCTGTTATGAATTTTCAATAACAATCATTTTATGAGCTACTGTTCGAGATGGAAGTTTCCGCGACATTGTCACATACAATACTCCTGAGGAATGATCTAGTTTATCGATGTAATGTGATGCGCGCTCGATAGTTACACTCCAACTGAATTACGGAGATTGAAACAGGTGCCTGCGGGATAGAATGGGCACGAGTGGGGGTGTCTCCGTGACCTCTGATATTTACTTCGACGTACTTACTAACCACTATCTGACACATACGTTTATTGCCTTGTTTATTCCGTTGCATTTCATTGCCTTTGTATGAAACTGTTTTATTTAAAAAATTGAACAGTATTATTAGAATTACTATAATTAACATTAATTAAATAATATTACTATTAGTTACTATTATTTATTGTAGGAGTTTATAATTAGTTTCAAAATATCAAATTGCCTGTCATTAAGCGAAAAATTTTGTGTTCAAATTCAGTTCGTCTCTGGAATGTACCCCGCGGATCCCAACTATAATAATAATAAGTTTATTTGTAAAATAAATATAACACGAACATAGTACCTACAAATTATCAGAAATAAACTAGAGAAAATGGGATATGAATAAGTGATGGTAATGACTGTGGTACTACGAAAGTATTTTCATAATAATTCTGATAATGTTTTTGTTCTATATTCTTCCAATATTCTAATACTGTTTTCTGTTCCCTTGTTAAATAATCGCGATGAGCAGTCCAAACTGCACATTTTTTGGAACTTGTGTTATAATAATAATAATAATAATGTCGGCCAGGGGTACCAAGGCTAACCACCCTGGTACCTTTACAGCTTGGGTTCCTTACAATCTAAGAAGGGTCCCTCACAATCGGCCCCAAGCGGATGGGGGTCAGAGACAGGTGGGAGGGGCCTTACCGGATGGTCTCAACGTTGACAACCAAGGCAATGAACATGGACGCTTTAAGTGGACGAGGGAACTTAAGGATGACTTGCTGATCTGCCGCGAGAGTAGCGAACCTGAGCGAAGGGGATACATGGCGCGAATGCATGCACTTTGGTGCGAAATGCATCCAGAGCATCGCGCCTTCTCTCAACAACATATGAGAGATCAAGTATCCTTTCTGCTCAGGACAGGTTACGTAAGGGCACCCCATCAGTTGGAAGAACTGCTAGCCGCAGTCCCACCGCGGCAATTACCAGCTGATGGGGAACATCCTTTAGAGTTCACCGATGTAGACTTAAGGACGAGGGTTAGCCTTAACACCAGGGCTAACCTAAAGCCACAAGACCTGGCTAGAATGGACGCGGTCATCGATGAGGAAATTCCGGAAGACGTAGACATCTGGCAAATCAACTGTGCCGTGTACAACGCCGCGAGGCAACTCTTCCCCCGTGAGAGGTCAACCAATCACGGGGTTGAGAAAGCCAAGCGGCGCGTACAAAAAATCGAAGGCAAGATGCAGTCTGCCAGACAACACGCTTCTCGGATCCAGAGTGTGGTGGAATATAAGACGACTGGTAGAGTTTTTACTCCCAGGATCCGGCGGCGCATAGCTGCCGGATTAAGACGTCAACACCATACTCTAAATCTGACAGTGATGCTTACCATCAAGCAGCACTGTCTAGATAGGATCCGAGCGCTCATGGCGATAAAGAAAACATTGAGGAGGCGGGTGAGGAGTATGGAACAAAACAATTTGTTCCGTACGAATCCTTCCCGCGTCTTTCAAGAGCCACAGCGTGTTGTCGAGAATCCGCCGACTGTAGAAGATGTCGAAACCTTCGGGAAGGGAATCTAAGAAACGACGCGTCCATTCAATAGCGACACTCCATCAATTGCACACTTCGAGGCTCTGTGTCACAGACATCTTGAAGAGCCAGAAGAAGTGTGCCCGGCAATCAGTACGGAGGAAGTCCAACAAGCACTTGTTGGTACCAAGAACTTCGCTGCCCCGGGCCCAGACCTCATCAACAACTGGTGGTGGAAGAAATTTCCTTCCACTCACCGCCGTCTGGCGCGAGTTCTCAACTCATGGTTGAACGAGGGGCAGCAGATTCTGGACTGGTTCGTCGAGGAACGTACTGTGCTTATCCCCAAAAGGGGGATCTTTCCGACCCGAGGAATTATAGGCCGATCACTTGCCTCAACTCCTGCTACAAGATATTTACACGTATCTTGTATGCTAGGACACTGAGGTCTGTTGATCCGGTCTTCCAGCAGATACACGAACAGCGTGGTGCCAAGAAGGGCATGGCAGGTTGCAAGGACAGCCCGCTGATAGACCGCTGTATTACACAGGATTTTGTGCAATACAAGCGGAATCTATCGATGGCCTGGATTGATTACCGAAGGCATTTGATACAACATCACATGAGCTATTGTTGTACTTGCTCGAATGTCTTGCGGTACCAGCACCACTAGTGGTGCATAGAACAGCTGCTGCCGCTCTGGAAGACCCGCCTCACCATAACATCAGGTGCACAGAGGGTCACGACAGAGCAGGTGGCATTTAGGGAGGAGTTTTCCAGGGTGACTTCCTAAGTCCTCTCCTCTTCTGCATCTCACTGCTGCCGTTGTCTGTTGAGCTCGGCCAAACCTGCGGATATCAATGTGGGCCACCCAGCGACCGGAGGCTTAAGGTCACCCATCTATTTTATATGGATGACCTTAAACTTTATGCCTCCGGAGAGCGCGAACTACAAAATGCTCTTAAGGTGGTCGAAGAATATACGCGGGCAATTGGTATGGAGTTCGGGTTGGACAAATGTGCAGTCGTCTACCTCAAGAGAGGACGATGCGGGGAATTCCCTGAAGATGCGCAGCTCGCAGACGGAAGCATCCTAAGACATCTTAATGCCGGAGAGACCTATACATACCTGGGTGTGCAACAAAGACACATCCAGGATGTAACACAAAAAAAAGATTCTCTCCGCGGCAAGTACAGACACCGCCTCCGAATGATTTGGTCTTTTGAACTTTCGTGGAGGAACAAGGTGTCTGCAACAAATATGCTTGCCGTTACGGTTCTGCTCTACTCCTTCGGAGTAGTAAAGTGGACGGTAGATGAGCTGCGACAATTAGACAGAGATACCCGCAAGATGATGAATATTCATAGGAGTATTCATCCTAGATCGTCCGTTCCTCGTGTGTACCTCCCACGTCAACGGGGGCCGAGGACTCTTGAGCCTGGAGTGTACGCATGGCAGAGTAGTACTGAGTATGGCATGTAACATCCTCAGGAGTTCAGATCCCCTCTTGCGGTTTGTGAAACATCACGAAACTGTAGGAGTGGGAGCAGGATTGTTCAAGGCAGTAAAAAGAGCCGCAGATGAACTCGGTCTCGCATTTGACATCAGGCGAGGAGGCCGGCGAGGTGCTGATGTTGAGTCAGTCACCGAACTTCAGCCAAATCGTCTGAAAGCCCGAATCACAGCTGCCGAACAAGAAAATCTGTTTCGGCAGCACGTCGATAAACCCCAGCATGGTGTCTTCTATAAGAACATAGAAACACTGGGTTTATCGACTAGGCTGACCTTCGCCTTTCTAAGGTCAGCAGGGCTTAAGTCGGAGACCGAGGGATTCATTATGGCCTGTCAAGATGGTGTTATCAACACCTTGGTCTACCGTAGCCGCGTGTGGCGTGTAGAGGTTCCTGATACCAACTGCAGGACCTGCCATCAGGCGCCGGAATCGCTCATGCACTTGCTATCTGCATGCCCTATATATGCGATTTCGGCCTACATCCACCGGCATAACGCGGCGTTACGAGTGCTATACTACCATCTAAGGCACTCGTACGGGGTAGATCAGACACCAGTGCTGCCTTACGTCCCAGGAGATATTGAGTCCGTTGTCGAGAGCGAGAAATGCCGGATTTACTGGAACTACTCGTTCCCGACTGTCAAGCTAATCTAAGCCAACAAGCCTGACATAGTCCTCCTCGACCATCAACTTAAGGTGATGTATGTCATCGAGTTCTCGGCACCTGCGGAGAAAAACATCACCTTGAAGGAGGAGGAGAAATGGACTAAATATCGCGATCTCCGGTACGAGCTCCAAGTGCTGTACCCAGGCTACTCGGTAAAGATGGTCGTCCTTATAATCGGTGTACTCGGAGGGATATAGCCTACGTTGCTCTCGGAACTGAAGATCATACCGGCCAGCCAACAATCAGCCGAGTGGCTGGTAGGCCAAATGCAGAAGGCGGTCATTCTGGGTTCTCTCCGTCTGCTTAGGGCACACGATTCTGGTATCTACAGTCACTAATCCTGCGGGATGTGGGGAGTGGCTGTAGTTGATGCGCCGGCGCGACTCCCGTGAGGCGTCGGAGGCCACGGGAGGACAGACCGGCATCGGGAAATCGAAAAAAAAAAGTAATAGTAATAAAGCCTACGTTGCTCTCGGAACTGAAGATCATACCGGCCTGCCAAAAACCAGCCGAGTGGCTGGCAGGTCAAATGCAGAAGGCGGTCATTCTGGGTTCTCTCCGTCTGCTTAGGGCACACGATTCTGGTATCTACAGTCACTAACCCTGCGGGATGTGGGGAGTGGCTGTAGTCGATGCGCAGGCGCAACTCCCGTGAGGCGTCGGAAGCCACGGGAGGACTGACCGGCATCGGGAAACCGAAAAAAAAAAAATAATAATATGCTTTATTTGCCCAACAGGTAACACCTTATTACAGGATAATTTAAAATACTTTTAAATACTACGAATCATTTTATAATATTTAGTGACAAATCTTTATATTAAACATAAAGGTACAATAAATGTTATTGAAGGGACTGAAAAAAAGAAGATAATGAGATAGTAATAGTTAAGAAAGACGAAATAAGAACTAATTATTGAAAAAAAAATAATATAAATAACGATGAGAAAAAAAATTATATCTACATAACACGCAAAAGAACAAGCAATGAAGTAAACAGTAAGCTAAAATTATAGACTAAAGGGCCCCATTCACATTGAGATCTGTATCGATACATGTATCGATACAAATCTCATTGAGGTGTGTATCTAGTATCAAGTACCACATACACACTGAGACGGAATCATGATATACACACTGAAACGGAATCATGAGACTCCATTTCAATTTCAAAGGCGAAACCGAAATGTTAACTCAACCAGTGATGGTGGCAGTTGCAGTAACACTATCGGAAGCTTTAAAGGAAAAAAGGCGTAGAAAGAGAATATGGACCAAGCAATGGTTACGTAGCTGTCTATTTGAGTATTCCTTCGATGCAGAATTCCACAAACACGGATACAATTTGTAAATATTTAAAAAGTCTTCCCAAAAGTCTCTGTCTACCGACATCGTTACCTATTTCACTTTTTTATTATTATTAGAATAATAATAATATATTGATGTATGCTAGCGCGATACAAGAGATAGACAAATACACGTTGCGACAAGTAGATATTCGTATCAGCACTCGCGCGGTATCGAAGTTTCTCGACAGTGAAACATGCGGCGATACCAGCTGATACCGATACACCGATACTGAGTCAATCAAATACATATAGAGATTTGTATCGCGATACCGATACTTGCAACATGTATCGATACAGATCTCAATGTGAATGGGGCCCTTAAAGGTTTGCTTAGCATATTTTACGAGCTGATTTTGTATGCAAAGATTTATATCACAATGTTGATTTAATTTGTTAAAATAATAGCACATACAATGTATTGATGATTTTAGCAAGATATTGGTATTGGCTCGTTTAGTGTACAATGTGGGATTTTGTCGAGAATGCATTCTTGGAGTGAAAAAATTAATTTGTGAAAGAATTTGAGAACAGCCAATTTTATTATGTAATAATTTGTTTATAAAATGTAGCATAGAACAAATTTGCCGATACTCTAAACTTTCAAAATGAAATGTGCTTAGAAGATAATTGTTATCTATACCCCTCCCAGGATATATTCCTGTATTTTAAATGATAAAAATTTTAAAAATGTTCCTTTTGAACTTGCTCTAATGCGCCCTTGTGAACTAGATAGTAAGGTTTCCAGATTATAGATCCGTACTCAAGTTTTGATTGTACATAAGTATAATGTAATGATTTTAAACAATTTAAATTAGTAAATGATTTAAAGTTTCTTATGATAAATCCTAACATTTTGGTTGCCTCTTTAGATTTGATTTTAATGTTCGACAAAACTCAGTTCAGAATCAAAATATATACCTAAGTCTTTAATTGTTTGTATGCGCTCTAAAACAGTGTCATTAATGCTGTAGTTATAGTTAAAGCAATTTTTCATTTTTATGTAAGACACTACTTTTCATTTTGCAGCGTTTATCCCTACTTTGTTTAGGCTGCACCACTTGCTGATTATATTAAAGTTTTCTTGAAGATATCATCTGCAAAAATTAATTTGTCGCACTTCAATTCAGTCAAACGTCAATAAATAATGGAAATAGTAAAGGCCCAAGGTTGGAACCTTGCGGCACTCCGGAAGTGGCTAAGTATATTGACGATTTATATCCATTGTAAAATATAAATTGTTGGTCTGCCTGTTAAATATGATTGAAAGTAATTTAATAGATTTACATTAAATCCATACTTTGCTAATTTCTGTAAGAGTAATTGATGGTCGATACGATCAAAGGCTTTGGTAAAATCAGTATACAAAGCATCTATCTGTCCTCGTTCATCTGAAATATTAGAAACTGTTTGACTGAATATTACTAAGTTCGTAGTAGTTGATGTGTTAGATACAAAACCATATTGATCTACCTATAATATGTTTTTAGTGGACATATAGATGCGATTGTATAAAATGATTTCAAGAACTTTAGCAAAATTACACAAAAGAGAAATTTCTCTGTAATTGCTTATATTTGACGTATCGGGAACGCCTTTGCCACCTTCCATCGGTTCGGAAAAATTTATGTTTTATTGAAATATTAAACAGAATAAAAAGCGGTGTTAAAAATGAATTGGCAAAATCTTTCACCAATAAGGATAGTATAAGGTCTGGGCCGGAAGTAATTTTGTTCTTTAGCTTTTTTTACGGCATCCTGAATTTCTAACATCGAGATGTTTGTAATTCTGAAAAGTTTAAAGTTTTTATTGCCTGTAGTCATGTGATTGTCTTGTGTATCACATGAAACGATATATACTGAACTAAAAAATTATGCTATAATGCTACGTTATTGAAAAAAACACATCTTACAACGCATAATCAACAGCTGTTGACAAAAATCTTGGATTGCTGTGAATTTATGAATACCTTATGTATGTAAAGTTCTAGAAAATATGTATTTTGACTACTCGAACCAATTTTTCAAATGAAAAAAGAAAATGTTAAAAAGAGTATTGCTAGTTGTCTATTATAATCCCCTCCTCCATATATTATTGGATTTAATGGCACTTATCTTATCCATTACATCGTTCACACCAAGTATGAAAAGTATACACCAAAACGGTCTATGTAAATTATGTTAAATGGTCTTATTTTGACTTGACCTTTATAAACATACTTGGTTAATATTATTGCCTTTCAAGTACGTACATATTTCACACCATATAACGAAAACATTATAATCTTGGTTGGTAAACAACTAAATGCAAAATCATTGGTTTAACAATGTACCATCATTACCTTATTATAGGACTGATTGATATCGTTGGTGTCAAAGTCACTTTGAATATGGTGATGGTGTGCACTCATTGTTGTGTGTATGTCTTATCTATTTATCAACGTCTTTATTTAAGTTATTCGATTTGATGACTAGTTGGAAATATCGAGTTGTATTTATCGTACATCTCTGATAAATTTCTTTGAAGGGGAATTAAATGATTTATTGTTTTTTGATAATTATTGTAGTAAGATATGAAGTAAATAATAATTATTGTGACAAATTTTATTTTTATATTTATACAGGCTGTCTAGTTTATGAGGGCCACACCAGCCATCTCGCTTAATATACATGGTGGAAGAAGGATTCTTCAATAAAATTTATTCCATTTTTTATGAGCTATGACAGTGTAAACTAATTTTAAATATGTGGCCTACTTTGTAAGATATGGTCAAAAAACGCAAGAAATAATAATTCAAAAACTTATACATATTCCTCTACTACTACTACTGCTTTTTGAAAAAATGAAGAAATAGAGAAATGAAAATTAATGTTATAGGGAACACAGTTGTGTGGTTCAATGTTTAATTGTTTTAAAATCTTATCGTTTTTGGTGTGCTCTCTTGATTTATGAACAAATTTGCATTTACATTTTCATGCATCTACAATGAATTCATTTGTTTTAAGAGATGGGAAAAAATTCGAGATCAAAGTATAATCTATTGTAAAGGTAACACGACTACTTTACTCAAGTATTCCTAAATATTATCATTTTTAATGTGGATTCCTCCTTCATATTCATTCTACAGTTAAATCCTCGTGAATTAAAATCCATCTCCGAGGCCCAAAACTATTTTAAAAAATCCTGTTGTAGAAGACGCAATACATGTGATTCACAACAATTATTCAATGGTATTTGGACAGTAATTAACTATTAGAAACTTCTACGTATAATTCATAATGTACAAAATAAATCTAAAAAATGACCCTGGTATATAAGTGAGTAAACAGTGTAATGACATTTTACATAAAAATGTGAGATATGAAACGTTATGTAATATTGGTCGGTATCTTAATGAGGAACATTTTACACTTGATTTAGAAAGTTTTACGTTTACAAATGTTACGTCGGTAGATGTCGAAAGATCTTTTTCGGCTTTACACACGTGTGTTTACCCCACAAAGAAGATCTTTTTCAGCAGAAAACATAGAAACTGTGGTCTCATGCAATTGTTCGTTGATCCTCAATCTTAGATCATATCCTCTGTCGTTTACACATGATACTAAAGAAACATTACTAAAGCTGCAAATCGTTTCTGTGTATCATGGTCGTAGAGTACACATGTACTTACTGTCGCCGGCATTCACCTTGACCGCGAAACTCTTTCTCCAGTCCAGTCTATGATTAGCTTTCGAGTTGTGTACACGTTAAGTCACTTGGGCGTATTGCATATTGTTTTTATGTTTTTATTTTATTTGTTGTACTGTATTGTTGATATTAATTTAATAATAAAGCATGGCAGACGTACGCAGGGGTAGAAAATGGCCATTTGCTGACAAAGTGAATAAATTCATTGGTGAATTCCCGGATTCTATGATATTGCTAAAATAATTTGTAAAGTGTGCGAGAAAGATTTGATGTGCTGGGATAAGCGTGATTGTGGACTTCACGTAAATAGTGTACACTATAAAAATTAAAAATGGCATGCCTTCGACAACACAGTTTATGTTTGATTTACTATTAATGCTGATTACCTGTGATGTTCCGCTGCACATACTCGATAAACAACCATTTCGAGAGTTCTGGAATAAATAGAATGCCCAGGTGAAGTTACCAAGTCGCACAACGTTATGTAACTATCTACCAACTGTACACGTAGACATGGTAAATAAGATGAAATGTGAATTAAAAAATACTCGGCTGTGGTTAACTGTTGATGAGACAACAGATTGTAAAATAAATTCTATTTTAAATGTTATAGTACGAGTACTGGACCCTCTTAAACCGACAGTTCCACTGTTACTAGCTAGCAAAAGACTAAGTCAGTGTACTAGCGAAACAATTACCAGGGTGGTGCTGGAGACGTTAGAAAAATTTGAACTGTCAAAAAGTTAAGTGTTGATGTTTGTACTGATGGCGCCGTGACAATGCGTTCGGTAGGTCGTTCTTTGCAAGAACAAGGTCGTACGTTTATACATGTTACGTGTAAAGTGCATGCTTTACATCTTGTGGCAGAAACTATTCCAAAAGGTTTTCCAGAGGTGAATGCATTAATAGCAAGTACAAAAAAGAGTTTCTTAAATCTTCTAAACATCTCCGTGCATTTCATAGCAAGTATCCCGGTATTCCTGAACCACCACAGCCGATTCTTACACGTTGTGGAACATGGTTGCAGGCAGCCTTTTATTATGCTGAATATTTCCAACAAATAAAAGCTGTGATACATGCAGCCATTAAGTAAAGCCAGACAAAATTCGAAGATATTTCCGTTGAAACAGCTTTAAAAAATATTGCGAAGAACTATAAGCCATTACATGAAAGCATAAAAAAATTAAAAAACAGTGCGTTGTCGTTAGCGGAGTCACTGCAATTAGTGGACGAAGTAAATCTACTACTACACGCTATAAGTGACGCAACAAATGAGCGCGTTAAAGAAAAGTTCGCAAGTGGGTTAAATAAAGACATCGGTTTTACCAAATTAAGACAAATATGTGATGGTGCAGCCCCAGATCCGTTAAGTGCGTTCAAAGGCTATTGTGTATTACATCAGTAGATGTCGAACGGTTGTTTTCAAAATATAAGAATATATTTTCACCAAAGCGAACATCGCTCATGGAGACAACCATAGAAACATACCTACCTGATGCTGCAAAATTGCTACACATCTTCAGTTAGTGATAAGTAAGCTAGTTCATCAAGCTAGTTAAGAGGGTAAGTTTTACATACGTTGTTATAAATTGTTTCTTGTATTAGTTAATTTCGCGTACGCCACTGTCCCACGGAACATTTTTGACAGCCCTACTTATTAATAAAAAGAAATCCAACTTTTAATATAGTGGGACGTCCTCATCGGGAACGTACGTAAGTGTCCACATGGGACGCTACTGAGAGCCGTTTGATTTGCCACGATCTAGTGATCAGATTAGAATTAGGTGTATCTTCACATGAAATATCCATTAGAGGGTATATTAAATATTTATTTTAATATTTGAACATGAACAACTTTTCAGACTATACAACTTCGTTTTACCCATTTTTCAAATAGTCACTTGACTTGCAACCGTTTCAATCATATTAAAACAAAACTTTGTTATTAATTTTAATCAAAATTCAGGAAATTATAATAAAATATTGTATGTCTTTTTTTTATTTGTTTTTGCCATGATATCTTACTTTTTTTTCTCATTTTAAGTCATGATTAAGAGCAATTAATGTGTTCTATCGTGTGAGATAAGTAACTATCTAAGGTATTATATGAGTTATAAAACAATGATATAGACCTCACATTTTCTATATGCGTACATTATTGTTAATCAAAACATGTTACCGCGTTATAATTTTAAATGTGATGTAATTATAATTAAAATTGATATGGTCTTGAAGTTACTTTGTCATATTTTTGCAATTACTTTTACCAAAAATATATGTAGTTCAATTTAATAACATTGAAGAAAAGTGAGTTCTATAACCATACATTGGCTGTACACGGTGATCATCAGACCGAGGCTCCGGTATGGATCTGTGGACTGGTGGCTGAGCGTGGGCAGAGCGACCACGTCAAAAGTCCGGAGATCAGCCTGCCTAGCCTGGCGCACTGAGGACAACACCGACAGCTGCTCTGGAGGTTCTGCTAGGTTTGCCAACGCTTCCTTCATGGATAAAGAGGGAGGCTCTGGCGGCCTGTCTGAGAATGCGGGATTCTGGCAGCTGGTAGTGTTCAGGCAGAGCTGAAGGTCACTCAGCAATTGTTGGACTGGCGGAGAGGGAAATCCCCATCTCTGTCCTAAAGGTGAGAGAAATGAAGGATCAGCTAAGGTTGGAAAGGAAATATACTCTCACTCTTCCCAGTAGGGAGGAGTGGAGGGATGGGATAATTGACTTCCCCCGGACTCTCTGGTGTGCTACACAGACGGATCTCGGGTGGCCACAAGACCATCCTCCGGGGCGGGAATATATCTGGAAAGCAAAGGAGGACAGGAGAGCTCTAGGTTCGTACACCATGGTCTTCCAGGCAGAGGTTTACGCCATCCTAGCTGTGGCGGGTAAGGCTAAGGTTAAGTACAGGGCGGAACAGATGGTATACATCTGCTCCGATAGCCAGGCTGCCCTAAAAGCAGTGTGCTCCCCCCAGGACGAGATCACTTCTCGTCCAGGGAGTGTGGGGACGCCCTAGAAGAGCTTGCCAGGCATAAACCAGTGAGACTGGTGTGAGTCTCGGGATATACCGGAATTCCAGGCAACGGGAAGGCCGATGAATTAGCTAGACTTGGAGCCGAGGAACCCTGTCTCGGGCCTAAGCCTATGTTAGACAGTATAAGTAGGCAGGTCACAACGACCCTCAATGAGTGGGCCCACGAAACAATGAGGAAGCATTGGAGGACCAACAGGGCCTGCAGGCAAACTCGAGATTTTGTGACGAGACCGAACAAATCGATCTGGTTATTGGGCCGTAGTCGGTAGACTCTGAATCTTTTAATCGAAGTTCTGACAGGCTACTGCAGACTTAAAAGGCATCTATCATAGATGGTATTGAGGAAGACCCTACATGTCCAGGATGCGGGAGAGAAACACATTACCACTTCCTGGGACAGTGTGAAGCGTTTGGGCACCTGAGACATCGTATCTTCGATTCCAAGGCGCTTCTAAGGGAGGAAATGAGCTCCCTCTCAATGAGTGACATCCTGACCTTGATTAGAGTCGGAAAGTTTCGACGAGGGAGCAAGAGAAGCTCATGGCTGAGGGGACATTTAGGGATTGGTAAAAAAGGGCCCATCTGCGGCCCACTTGCCAAGCGTCAGCCTCCCGCATCATTACCATTATCATACTTGTTTCGATAACAGATTAAACCACACTTTTTTTTAGAACTGCCAGCATATACAGGGTTACAAATATTTAAAGAGTCATTGGCGTCTCAGAGTTAAATTAAACAAAAGTTGTCTAAATACGTTCTCTCTTAAAATCCTTTCAAAAGTTTTGAAATTTGTTAGCGAATCCTGAATTATCCTGAAGAAAAAAACTGAAAATCCATAAATTTGGAATCTGTCTTTTCATTGTTGTATCATCAATTAATAAAAAAAATCATGGGCGTCCATAAGAAATACAAGAGTGGGGTGTCGCGACGTTTAGTGTCGACGGGATATACATGTTACAATTAAGTACTAGGTTACTTTTCTTGATATCAAGACGAAAATGTCATAAAGCTTTTTTGCATATCGCGAGCCGTTTTTGAGATATTTGAGAAAATGAATTTTTGAATTTTCAGTTTTTCAGGATAATTCAAATTCTCGGATTTTAAGAGAATGTAATTAGACAACGTTTGTCTAGTTTAACTTATTTCGTATCTCTATTAGCTTTCGAGATGTTAATGATGGCCCTTTAAATATTAAATAACCCTGTATACTTAAGTTATAAAAGTATATCCTCATAAGTCATAAGGTAAACACAACTGGATTATTTCTTCTGGATGTGCACCATTCACAATACGGATACGTGCACCATTGGCCCCTATAGTCAACATTTAGGAATGCATCACACTTGATTGTGCACAGAGGAAAAATCTACCACAATCTTGAATTCTACAAAAAAAAAATAAAATAACGATAGTGTACTACATTTGAATCGATGACATGAAAAACAATATGTCCAAAATTTGACATTTTGAGTTAAGATAGCCAATCGCTTTAAAATTCTTTCCTCAATAGAATGAGCCTAAAAACGGTACCCTAAACATTGCCGCTGCGATGTGGGAGCAAGGTCTTACTAGCGGTGAGCAAAAAAAACAGTACAAGTCCATCACTTGTACTGTTTTTAATCTCATCGTTCGCTTGATTCTGTGATTCCTCATTTGTTTATTTGTAGTGCATACTTGACTTTAAAAACTAGTGCCCCCATCGATTATAAAAAAAACTTATTGTTGTTCAACTTTAGTACATGGTAGCAATCCGAGAACAAAAAACTTTACTATATCAAACTACTTGTTTGCGAGTGACATATCTGGGTACGTGACAACTTCGTAATATTCCGGGGCCTACTTTCTTTTAGTTTCAAACTTTGAAAGCAAATCCAGGAAAGTCCTCCTCTCCCTGTGGAAAAGGCGTATAGCGAACCGTTTCCAATAAATTCCAAAAAAATTATTGACAAAAAAAATTGTGATACATTATTGGGGAAGAGCTGGAGTTCTACTATCACGTCATCATGGAATATAACCAATGAAGAAACTAAGAATGACATTTAAAGAAAGTGTCGGTTGTGCTTCTTTTAATGTTTTTGTTGTCTAAGAATGTTTATTTTCCTTTTAGTTTAGTGAATAAAGTTTTGTGTTCCCTTAAAGAAATATTAAAAAAACGTAACCACGGAATGCATGACGTAATTTAACATAACGTAATATGTAAGGTGACATAACGTAATATTTTTTATATTATAAAATAAAATAACGTAACGTTACATCTTCTTACGCATACGTCCTGTAATTTCGTTACTCATTGACTTATTTTACCCTAATCCCGTAGTTGAGTCGAATAACTACAAGTCATGACTTATTTTTTTGTATAGAGCAAAAACTGATGTTTATTTTGAAAGTTTTTGACTCAAAATGATGGTTAATAGTAAGATCTATAATTGCCCTCTACATTTCAAAGCTGTATTTAAAACAGTTTTGAATTTAAGTTTTTATTGATTTACTCAAAATAAGGTTTTGGTACGCGTCTGTACAGCTTTGGCTTTGGATTCTTGGTTTGTCTAATTTCTGTGGTGTGGTGGTGTTTATAATAGGAAATTACAAACTGAGGATATATATTTATATGTATTTTAAATATTATGAGTAAACGAGAAAATAGGAGAATATACTATAGTTTTGTAATACTTTTGGACCGCTTTTACCTATATCATTAACTTCATTAACAGAAGATAAGCCTTGTTTATAACTATCAGTGCAATAACTGCAATAATACGTGTATAAACGAATCAGAACAAACATTTTGTTTTTGAGGGTGGAGAGCCTATTATTTTTACAATTATTAACTAACGAAAAAAAAAGTGAAAAAATTGCATTTTTTAAAACACATCACAAAACACGTACACACATAATTTTTAATGTTTAACTAGACACAACAGGTCCCAATATTTTAAAGTAAATATTTACGGCCCAAACAGCTGTTCTGACATCAACTCGACTTGTAGACGTAAAGTATCTTCTATTTCTTGAGACCTTCTTGTACATCTTTTGATCTGATGCTGGTCGGCGTTGTTGCATTCAAGATGCACTTTAGCTGCTGCCAAACATGGTTATTGCAAATGCTGATTTAAGACAGCTTTTCTACCTCTGGCTGAAGTTCAAACAACTTGAGTCTATTTCTGTACCCTGCTGCACACCGTTATTATTATGATTCTGTGCCGAGGTGACCGTCGTCGCCATGATTTCCAGGTGACAAAGGACAAAGTTATTGCAACTAAATTACAGTAACGCACGGAACTGTTGTTTTGTTTCACACCTTTACAACAAATTAGATCAAGCAGTACAAATTATCTACATACAGGGTGAATCGAAAATACACTAAAAACCAAATTTCAGATCAAACATCGATGATCGTGTTCAAAAATTATCATAAAGATGTTGACAGTTAACAAAACATTGACAGATTATTTTTGAAGTTGTTAAATAATGCTATATCAATATCCCAAATTCCAATTATAGCAATATTAAATATGGTGTGTCTCAAAGATCTGCATTGGGACCAATTGCATTTATATTCTCAACGATATTTTCTGTTTCCTCCAACTTTATGAATACGTCCTTTTTTCAGAAGATGCATAGTTAATGTCTTCCAATAGAGATTGTGTCTTATCGATAGTTTAAATTAAATTAAAATTATTGCTGACAATTGGTTTATTACAAATAAACTTATCGGCGATAAATCACAAAATTTTAATCTGTTTTCGAATTATGGTATCACTAAGGAAGACAGCGTTGTACATATTAGATAATAATCTGAATTGATACGGTCATGTCGACTATTTGGGGCGGTCAATTGCGAGTTTAATTTTGTTACTACACCAGTTGAAGTTGGTTATTAACACACTACTTTCAGCATATTTTGTATTGTTTCATTTTCATATTTCTTATACCGTAACTTTATGGGATAAATCAAGTCATGCCCTAAGCATTTGCCGACTTCAAAAGAGAGCTGAAATTAATGAAATGGTAAACACGTAACACCACTATTTTTAAAAGTTGGTATAATGTGTTTCCCATCTTTATACAGAGCTTTAAAATGATCAAAAACCACGTGACCAATTGGTACCTTTTAATTCGTGATTTTGCATATTTCATATTGGCAGTACCTGATAAGATTATTTGCACATATTACGTATGTGTCTAAAGAATCGTTTTCAATCATCTTTTGGTGGCGACATGACTCGACTAGGCTGTTAAAGGGAATTAATTAACTAGTCGCGTGGTTTTTCAATCATTTATGAAGATCCTTTATATAGTTTTTCAAATTGAAGTACACATAAACGTTCATAATTTTGATATTTATTCACATAACTACAGTATAAGATCTGCAAATTTACTAAGAACACCTCGATTAAGACTAAAAAAAATTTGATATAAAATCATTAAATTTATCTCTTTAAAAACAGCGTTAGAAGAATTATACTAAATCGTTTTTATTCGGTGGAAGATTTTTGCGAGCACCCCTCCAATAAACACGAAATTAGTAATAATAAAGAGTACCTACTTAAAAACGTGTTATATTGATCTGGACGAGAACTACGTGATGTTCGGTCTAATTTTGTATTATTTTACAGTATTTTGTCATATGTATATGTGTTTTTATGTATGTACTATACACTAGTCATAGTATATCATTAACTTCTGTTTTTTCGAAAAATTTTTGGAATCCTTGAGAAAAGTGCTTTTCAAAAATATAACAGTTACGTTGTAATTTAAATGTCTCATGAAATACAAAATTCTCAACAAATCTACCCTTCAGATGCCAGAGCCAAAGTAACATTATCTTAATTATTGGAGATACTCAAAAAAAATCAAACAAATTTTGTTTTATATCGATTGGAGTACAAATGTATGTATTTAAATGGTATACAGTATAATTTGTCACTTTGACTATAGCATTTGAAGGGTAGATTTGGAATATTGAGCACTGTATTTCATGAGAAATTGAGATTACACCCCAACACGTTTACATTTTTGAAAAGCATGTTTCTCAAGGATTCCAAATGTGTATATAGGATATATTTGAGCAGGAAAATTAGAACATCCTGTATAAGTTTTGAATACATTAGTTGGTAGTCCGATTGATGTACAACAAATTTCGTAGAAAACTTTTTTCTCTATCACCCGGTACAGTGGTGTTTAATTTTACTTTTACTGTTTTGTATTAAAGTTTATGTATTTTTGTGGTATTTAATAGGGACACCAACCCTTTACATAAATAAACGATATCTACTCTATCTATATTGAGTTTAGATAATCATACGAAATACAAAAAAGTCGAGAAAATTAAAATATGTAGATTATTATCCTTAACTTTAATGTAAATTACAACTTTACTCAAAATAACTTCAGAATTTCTTTTCTTCTTCTTCTTCTTACTGTCAATTTTATTATTTTTATAACGTAACCAAATATTAGTATACATAAATCTCATAATTTCGTTTTAATTCAATTTGTCACAATGCACATTTCTAACCAATAAGAAGCAAATAGTTTTGACTTTTGATCATTGCAAAGTTATTATGGAACAATGTACACAGAATATTTTACACATCAAAGTAAGAAAAATATTCCTATAATCAAAATATAATCTTGTTTCACTTTGCTCAGATGGCTTTTGATATTATTGTAATTTACAGAAAGTTTCCTTTCGGACCCTAAAAGCCTAGGAGAATAAGGAAAACATGTGATAATATTTGATAACTGTTCCTGATAAAATGACGTATAATATATCCAAAATCAGTTGAAACGATATGAAAAGGCCGACAAAGAAATTTAAACGCCCGACAAAAGGATTTACTCATTTAATAGATAAATTCCTTTGTCGGCGTTTTTATAGCGTTCCAACTGACTGGAAATACTTTATTGAAGGTCTTCCGTTGGAAAATATAGTGCAAAAACTGAAAAATTTTACCCATTTCAGCATTTTTTATATTCTCTGAATTTGTTTCTTCAAAATTAAATAAGTACTTCAAATTAACATCAAAATACACCCATTAATGCAATAAAATACCTATTTCTAATTTGTTCAAACTCAAATTATGTGTAAAATGAGTAAACTCATTTGTAGCAATAAATCTGTACAAAAGAAGTTATGTGACATTACTCTATTGGAACATAAAACATGGAAGAAATTAATTTGTTCCTAAGGAGTTAAATGCATGCGTGCGTGCGTGTATTTAATTGTAATAATCTACATAGATTATGCTAGCAAAAAAAAATCACTTTGATATAACGCTAAGTACCTCCATTTATAACAACTGAAAAACTGTCTTTATTACCAGCATTTATTAAAATATAGTTCCGCGAAAATGCTCCCCTTTTCTTAAATAATTATAAAATAAAGCATAAAAACAAAAACCGTTTTGTCTTCCAGGAGCCCAGACCCCCACCTCTTAGACATGTCACTTCGTATAGAACATGACAAAGCTACTATGTAGATCTTCTTTTCACGAAAGACTAAAATTCTTCAATGGAGTTGTTAATAATAGCGTGCCTTGTATTATGAAAACGATAGTGTAAAAGTAGTGGAAAGTCATAAATCCATCCAAGTATACTTATTTCGTCCTACGTTCCCGCCTGTTATTGTATTCAATCCATCTGAGTTGATGCCTACTCTCGTATGCACGTTCGTATCTCACATTATGAATAAATTGTTTGTTTATTTATATTCCAATGTTGTCGCAACGTAACGCCAAGATCACATTATACATACATATATACATCTAACTTATATTACCAAGTTAGAGCCCTTTTGTCTTGTTAGCTGCCTGTTTTTTTTATGATAAATTGGTAAATATACAGGGACTGTCAAAAAGGTCTATTTTATTATCTAAATAAAAAATTTAAATGCACAGAAATTACGATGTGGCTTATATTATTTTAAACGGTAGGCTTTAGTTATGTGTATAAAAAACAATCGCAGAACTTTTGACAGCAAAATGAACACATGACCAGTACCACAACCTGTTTTTTGTATTGAACAATTTATGGCCTACTAGGCCAGTTATGCCATTTACGCCGATTCGCACGACTATAGAAATTTCTTTCAAGGAGTAAATACATTGTATGGTCCCAGCGGGAAAAATATGTGCCCTATTAAATTCAAATGGAAATCTCCTCAAAGAAGACCAGGAAATAAGATGAAAGAGCACTACTCTAACATTCTGAATCAGCAAAGTTTAGCCAATCACGATGTTATAAATCTTGTTCCTCAATACGACACCTTTCGAAGACTTTAAGGAAACTCACTAGTACAATTGATTTAAAGTACATACACTTATATAATTATATGGAACAGAAGCATATCTATTATGATGATTTCGAGAGAATATATTATCTAGCTGCTAGAAAATGTTCTAAGGAGAAACAATTTTATGGTTTTTGCAACTCTACATATGTGGTATATTTTTTGGCTTATTCTGAAATCAAAAAGATAACAAAGTTAATTGAACTGTGGTGAGACGTATAAAATATCCTAACTTTGGAAGAGGTTACGTGAGTACTTTTTACTTTTTCCTGGACTCCTCGGACATCTTTAAAACTAGGAGTGGAGAACATCTCCCTGTCAAATGTTCAAAGGCTAATATTACTTATTCACTAAAAATCTATCAATAGATATATGATATAGTTGTGTAAACTTGAGGAACAGCTGTTTTGTTGAGTACTAGGTAAATTACCATTTCGATTGTTAATAATAATTTATGCATTCCATCCAGTCTTGGCCATATAACTAATTTAAGTAATTAAAATCTTTTTTTGCATTATATATCTGTGAAAATGACCTGAATGACTAACCCCCGTATCCATTTCTTATATGTGCATAAGTTAAGCGTGCGCTACGCGCAAACTTGGCGCGTTGCAAGGCATCCTCCTCTGTCGCAACAAAAATTTGTATATTATTGGCCACCACGCCGGCCGTTACGATGTGTCGGATCGAATTCGGTCATTAGACTTTTCTGCGCCGTTCGCGACGTAGAACGACACGCCGTGTGCGAATTTGCCGAAAGAGCGCTTTCCAAAATTAGGCCCCCCCCCCAGACCCCCAACCCCCCTCTATTTTTTTTCACGGAAACCTCTCCTCGAATAACACCTATCCACGGGAGCGCGCTCCCTAATCTGTCGACGCAGTATTTTTTTTCGGACGATAGAATCTTTTCGGCGCGTCGGCGGCTGCCACGCCGTTACGATGCGTCGAATCGAATTCCGTCATTAGACTTTTTTGCGTCGTTCGCGACGTAGAACGCCACGTCGCCCGCGAATTTGCCGAAAAGGCGTTTTCCGAAATTAGCCCCCTCCCTGACCCCCCATCCCCCCCTCGATTTTTTTTTCGAAAACCTCTCGTCGAACGACAGCCCCCCACGGAAGCGTGTTCCTTAATATGCATATTTAGTTTTTACCCGACCGTTTGAAAAAAAAACGCGAAAGCGCGATCGATTTGATCCCTCTAAACTAAGCGTCGTATGCGTTCCGCACCCCTATACTTTTTTTGTCGGGTCGGCGTCGATATTTGCCTTTTCAGGAGGGGGTCGCGACCCCTCATCTCTACTCGGGGGATGTTGCAACCCCCTCCACGCACCCCAATGGTGGGGGTGCGTCGAGATGGAAGTTTCTTCATCTCGTATCGCCCCCATGACCACCTACGGGGTCAAAACGGAGCTCGAAAAGTCGCCGCACGAGATAACGGTGCTCATTGAGCGGCAAGGGGGGGGTTTCTGGGGCTTATATCTCGGCGACGGGAAGAGATATCGAAGCGTTCTCGACGGCGTTGTACTCGTCTAGTCGTCCCATAACCTACTCGGGGGAACCATTTCAAATATTTCAAAATTCACCATCCACCCCCGCGAAAACGGGCAAAATGTGCGCAAAAGCACCCCTTTTACGTATAAAATTCGTCGCGCCCGCGAGGGCTGTTTAATCCCTACTCACGTTCGCATTAAAATAGGAAAATGATAATTATCAGTTACGTAAAAATTCATTACATCACTCAGTTATGTAATGGGACTGAGTTATGAAAAATGTGACGTTTCGTAACGTCAGAAATGCATTTAAAACTTGACATTTCTTAACGGGGTTAGATAAATATACTTTTTTTCTACTCCCTACATAGAAAATACTATTTTGCTCCCCCATTTCAGGGAGCAAAGTAGTACTTTTCCTCCCTCGGGAGGAAAATACTTTGCTTCTCTAGGGAGGAAAATACTTTGGCTCCCTCTGGAAGCAAACAAGTAAAAACTTCAAATAGCTGTAATAGTAGTGTATAGACTTCTTTTATTGATACACAAACTTCCTGAAAATGAATGCTTTTCTTTGAAACAGATTTTTTATTATTTATTTTTATTTATAAAAATTGAAAACAGTTTAAATCGAGGTTTAAATTAACATTAGTAACTAAATATTGTTAAGATTTATGGTACAATTAGTTAAATTACTAATAAGCTACTAATTTAGGAAACTTAATGTCGATATTGTCTTTAATTTGGAGTGTAGATCGCAATGTTGAAGGCTTCAAATCGGCGCATTTTTTGGAAAAGTAAAATAGGACCACTTCTTCACATATTTTTCTTATTTGCCTAGTCTCCATCCAACAATTAAATAGCTGGTACTCTTTTTCATATTTTTTACGAGATTTTAACGGTAATAGATTTAACGAAACCACTTTTGCTTCTTCCAGAATATCTTAAGGAACTTCATCTTCACATTCGGAATACATTATTATAAACTTTTTAGAAGTTTGTTTATTTTGAAAACAAGAAGCAACCTTAGCAACGTTCCATGTACTTTGATTTTTAACAATATTTACTTATCTAAATACCTATTATGACATTTTGACATATTTGGTTTTTTTGATTGTCATGCATAAGAAAATATAATAAAATATATGTAAATGGTCGTAGGAAAAATCATATGTATTACACAGGAGCAAAGTGCCATTTCCTCCCTTGGATATCAAACTATCCGCGGGAGGAAATTATGCACTGTTCTCCCTTGTCATACAAATAGCTATATTGCTAGTAGTAATATAATTGTTTACAATTTTATAAGGGCCATTTAAATTTTCTATGTTGTTTTGTACATTCCCAAAAATTCCCTTGTCAATTTTATATTGGCTGGCGCCCTCTTGCTTACGTAAAATAAAACCCACGAACGTACCTCCCGACTATTAAAGCTGCCGATATCCCTTAATGTACATGAAGATGACAATCAATAGTTTATTATACAATGATCAAAAAAGTCTAATAAATTCAGTTAATAACCTTATACCCCCTAAAAGTTACCCCCGGGTAATTTAATTTTATTAAATATTTTAGATTTAAAATCAATATTAAAGAAACTAACTATAATTAACGCTGCATCGAGATCATTCTGGGGACTAAGAGAGAGAGAGAGAGAGAGAGAGAGTATTTGACAACCACGACCTTGCCTTGTCAACGACAATGGCTGTCTACAGAGCGGTTGTCACTCCAACATTGTTATATGAATGTGAACGCTGTGTCACTTACCATCGACATGTGAAGGACTTACATTTCCAGCAAAGACGCCACAGGAGTATGATGAAAATCCGCTGGTTCCATCACATATCAAACGTGGAAGTACTTAAGAGAGCAAACAGTCTTCTAATTGAGGTGCTTATTTCAAGAGCGCGCCGAAGATGGGCAGGTCACGTTCATCGCATGCATGATAGCCGCCTTTTTAAATGTACACTTTATGGTGAACTACTAAGCGGTAGAAGAAGGCATGGCGGTCACCTCTCTCAAAATGTTAGGCTGTCATTCCGAAGGGATAGTCTCAAACTCTGTATAAAACAAATACCGGAGCTAAACTAAAGACATTTACTATGTAACCACCAGAATTTGGTTACATTTTTTTAAATTTGTTGTAGTTAATAGGTAGGTTATTAATAAAAATCCATTTTCATCCCGTAACTTTAAGGGCCCGTAACTCAGTAAAGGAGGGCCACAGGAAAATTTGTTATAATACTGGTATTGTTTTGACATGCTTTTGAATTTTGACGTGAAGTCCTGACACACTGTATACAATTTCTAGAACCATCTCTTCCGCTCAAATCCATTTTTATGTAACCACTATTTCTTTTGTATATAATACTTCAGGAAGGAGCTGTTTTAAAACAAAAAATTAGACTGGCTAGCGGGACATATGCATGAAGCAATTATCAGTTACATCCTGCAATATTTTAAACAAAATCTAATGCAATGTGCATAATTTGCAACACCAGACGAAATGATAAGAATTATCATGTTATTTTATTCTAACCTTAATTTTGAATGCATCGTTTCTTAACAGTTTCATCACCGATCAGGAATAATGTTTAATAATTTAACTAAATTAAATGTTCCACCTTGCACCACTACACACTCTCTCTTGCATTCTATTGGCCATTGACAGTCGTACTCTTTCAAAACTCCCGGGCATATTCCGAATAGTAATAATAAAGGGATCGACAAATCCGTGAAAACCGCTACTCCTACGAAAAAATATGCAAGGGACGAAAAAACTTTCCTTTCAAATTTCCATATGGCCTCAATTTTCAAATTAGTCCATATGAAAAAAATCTTTCAAGGTTGCCTTTAAACCCACCTTTAGAATTGAGCTGTTGTGTCCAAATTAAATATAGTTGCAGCCCCTGGTGACATTTCCGGTTCCATGTTCATGGGAACTTTTTTCTTTAAAATCGTCCAAAGAATCACCTCCTTTTGACATCACGTAAGAAACACCCTGTATATTCAGGGCGATTCTTAATTATGGTAAAAAAATTTAACCACATAGAGGAACTAAAAATTAAGATACCCATATACAAGGGTCTCTTCGGGGAACTTTGGAAGCGGTTTTTGTTTGCAATATTTTTAAAACGCTTTACCGATTTCTTTCAAATTTGGTGGGTAAATACAGATGACATTTATTTTTGATTCAGTTGAATATTTAGTTGCTATGAGGCGTCACCGAAAGTACTCTATAAATAAATTTGAATTCCAAAAAGTTATACTGCACGCGGTAGATCTGGATTTCAATTTTACATAAAAAAGTTATATTTGGTCACCTGTGATCATCTGCGCCTATAATCCGTGTAAAGACGGTTGAATGTGCGAAGTCCAGCGGCGCGCCCGGTTACCATGGCTATTTTTTTAGGTCTTATTTATACCGTAATATCAAAAATTATCTTGGTCAAAGGTGGTCATGGATTCTAAAATAATTGTCGAAGCTAGTGTCGTACATTTATGTCAATCATTTTTTAATTGTCAAAGAAGTATGGAACAGAACTTGACAAACTTTAACAAAATTATTACGAAACGATGATATAAGCTAAGACGGCAGCTTTTCATTCCACGTTCACCTATGACCAAGATATTTTTGATATCACTTTATTAACGTCCTGGCGGAGTTTAACACATTGCTATTCCACCACTTAACCAGAACAGACGCACACACAATAACGATTCCCTCCGACATGCCGCAGCTGAGATTCGAACTCAGGAGAGATAGCCAGTGACGAGCCGTGTTCTGCCAACTATATTACCAACTCTTAAGGGGGCTAATCGAACGAGTGTTTGTAAGGTAATTTTTCAAAATTTATTTCTTCCATACGGTTTGGTCAAATTACACCAAATTTGGAGGATCAGTAGTTGAAAGTATACTAGAGGGTACATGTATATCTATTTTAATTAATTTTCACTTTATGTAGGGAAAATTTATACTGTAAATATAAGTGAAATTTGGACGTGATTAGCTCCTGAATTATGATATCAATCGGTAAAATTCGAGGTAAAATTCATACATGTCGTCTAGAATGAATCTTCATAATTATGTTCAGCAAGTTTCAAACTTTTATTCCGTACTATTTGGTTAAAAAGAATTTTCTAAATAAGTATCTTTGTCACTACAAATAGAGCAAGGAAGTGTTACCTCTATCGGGAATCGCACCTCAATGAAGTCGGTGAATAAAACGTCCAGTGAAGGTATAGTCAAGAGCAAAATTATTCAGCGGCGCATGTATAAAAACTTTCTAGAGAGTGACACAGCTATCCGAAGCTTTTTCCCGACTAGGCCCCTTAAACTAATTACAAGGACATATGTTATTTTTGTCCATGAATGGTTTGTGGTTCTTCTGATAAATGTCTACACTTTACTGCAAATGTCAACATTTATTTTAAAAATGAATATTTTATCCAAAGATGGATTCGCGTATGCAAAATATTGTTGAGAATAAGTAGCATTTCCATGACTTCGGCATTCTTTAAGGTCACGCAGTTTTTCAATATCCAGATCTTTACTTAACATGTGTTGAAATTTCTTGGCAACACGAACACAAGGACATCTGTTAACGTCTGTATGCCAAGTTTACTATTGTCTACTATTTCCAAAGATTGAGATAAGAATAAACTACTTTGTTAATAATGTACTGTTATTTTTATGTACAGTGAGCAAATCCTATTTGACTTGTGTATTGCTTGCTGCTGACTTTCCTTTATAGTATTAGAGTCTTGGGGTTGAATGTAAATATTACAGATTGAATATCGGTTCGAAATATTTATTATAATAAGACGCCACTGCAACCATGTTCCTCATTATTGTTTTCCAACTTTCTACTGGCCAGCAAATATGAGTTCGACGGCCCATTTGGATTTAAAATCCGAATTAACACATTACCTTAATTCGTGCACCAGAGGTTTCTACCACAGTTAGCCATATTTGTTTATCACGTACTTCATTCTTTATATTATTCTCAAGTTGCTATTTAGCATAGGGGAAGTTGCGATCTTACTTATTTTCTCGTAGGTAATGGCCACTCAGAATTATATTTTCCAGAATAAATAAAAATGTTCTTCCACTAATATGGAAATTAAGTCGAAAATAAACACCTAGTATGGATATTTTAGTTTACTATTTTGTATTGTTTTTTAGATGTGTCGCCAACAGTCATATGTACTCCACCCATTCAAATATAGCTGGCAAGCACAACAGTACCTATGTTATCAGTCACTTTTCCGGTATACGTAATTTAAGTCAAGAAATTCATATATAAATTTATTTATACGCGAAAGGTAAAGTCATCTTATTCATCAATAATCAAACTGTATGCCGGGAAAAAATGAACTGATTCATTGTGTTTACGTAAATCCTTAAGATAAGCGCGCACGTGTGAGTGCGCAGGCGAGGTTCCCACTGTCGCTACCCCTGGGTTTCGCAGATTCAACCGTCTTTACTTATGAGTTTACATACTAAATGTCCGAATATGTTTGAGCAAACAAATAATGGCCTCTTCAAATATTAATCACATTCTGAAATTATTCAGTAATTTTGGTTTTCTGATTCAGTAATTTTGGTTGGGGTGACCACCTAAATATTATATTATTTGTAAAGAGTACTACATTCGGCAGCACCCTACAGCAACTGAAAATTCAATTGAATCAAATACAAATGTCATCTACAAATCGAGCCAACCCACTAGATACGCGACTAGTGGTATGCGCAGTTACAATCCCGTTTATTGCCAGCACGTTGCATGGAGCGATCGCAGTGCGAATGTCAGAAAGGGCTTTTACTGTAGGTTAGGAAATTTCCTAGATTAAGAAGTCTTTTTGAGCATCTAATTTGAATTACTTAATTATTTATTTACGTATTATTACGTATTGTCATTTTTAGATTTGGTATTATTTTTTTTTAGAAAGAAGTTATTCTAAAAACAAATTAATATTCTCATAAATAATGAAATAAATAATAAAGTCAATATTTGATTGTGTGCTGTTCTGATATTTTTTCATAATTTTAATGTTTTACTTATTATCTGTGGCATCTCGGAAGAAACACTGAAATTATGAAACATACAGATAATTTTAGTAAACACGTTAATACGCAAAGATATCTTTAGATGAACGACCAACACTCCACCGCAGCTTTGCCTTACTGAAATTTACTTTGACTTTGTCTCGTATGCTCCTCCCCCAGCAAGTGCCCTAACGCAATCGTTAAATTTCGTTCGGACTTCATATTCAGATGGGTAACAGTAAAGTGCGCATACTGCTAGTCGTGTATCTAGTGGGTTGGCTTGATCTCTATAATGTTGTATTCACCACCAAATCTGAAAGAAATTGGTAAAACAGATTTGAAAATATTACAGAAAAACCATTTCCGATGTTCCCGAGGAGGTTCTTGACACTAGGGTGGGCCGAAAATGAACAAAAAATTTTTCTTGAAAATTTACGTGGGTCCACTCTGGAAAAGTTGTGACTTGGGTCCCTTATATCTTAAATAAAAAATCAGAATTTTAAAAATATCCGACCCCTTGAGAGTTCAAAAATATATATGTATATTTTTTTTGTTTAAATGAACCTGGGCTAGTTATATAATGATTATTTGTTCGTCTGTACACATGCAAAAATTTTTTTATCAAAATATTTTAATTTTTAACTGGACCCCATAGCCATTAATAAAATTTATTTTTAAAATTCTATATTTTTTGTGCAGCTCGTCACTTAATTTCCAAATGAATGAAGACAAAATATAGCAAAAAACGTTTTTATATTTGGTGGCCGCACTATGAGTTCCAAGCGCCCACCTACCTCCAACAATGTAACCTACTGATTCCTTACAGCATTATATTGTCTTAAATTTAAAATTCTTGCGTCGAATTTGACTCTTATGTAGCCGATTTTGGATTTTTCACCGCACATTTTTTGATAATGCCTCCGTAATTATTTTGACGCACCTTTCGATTACCGGAGAAACTGGTCAAAATTTGATATCAGTCCAAATATTCACAAATCAATCACATTGTGATTGAACTGTAGGTTTTGTCTAGTACAAGAGTGGCGTCACATTTAAAACCGTTATGGGGGTAGCGTTTTGCAGTTGCCATGTTAAAACTGAATTCATAAATCAACCTCTTGTTTTTGTGAATACAAACCAATAATTTCTGATTTCTTAATTGATAAACTGTATTCACATAATTTAATAATTTATTTTTCATAGTGTCAACATCTTATTTTCAATGATTAAAATTAATTATAGTTTGTTAAATTACATTTTTGGTAAAGGGGCTTGATTAAACGTTCAGATATACTTCTAATTTTTTTAATAGTAACAGGGAAGTATAGTAACATTTCCCCACTAGCCCCGGTTAATATTCGGAAAAACAAAATTTTCAAATTTTTAGCCTCCAAGGGCCCGGCTAAATATTTATAAAAAAATTTAAATTTTTATGTGAGGTATAAAGGACCATAGTCACACCAGGCGCATTTAAAATTCGAAAAAGAAAACATTTTCGGCCCATTCTACTTGACACTCTCTTAAAAATCGAAAAAAGACAAAACGAAAAACACGGGTCTTTTAATTTTCGCTTCTTTATATGCGATACAATTTTTGTACCATAATCACCCTGCATATTTTTTAATTATTACCAAGATTAAAGAACGTGTCGTATAGTGGATATGTAATTTGATAATAAAGTTAATACTTCTACGAATCAAAGGGCATCTGAACTGGGGCACCACTTAAAAACGACAGTGATGGCAATTTATAATGATAGATAAGAATGGAAACAGTTTATTTGCTGGTCTTTTATTATAATAATATTGAACTGTTAATTTTAGAAAATCAGATATGAATCTACATGTATGTCCTATCTCTGTTATCTGTTTATTAGTTATAGCTGACTAAATTAATAAATGAAAATATTCTCTAATTGTTTTTATTTGAAATAAGCATTTATAATTTGCATAGAATCATACCAATGATATTACTCATGAATTGCATTGACTGTATATTATAGGGTTTGAGTTAAATATAAATCTATATCAGAAAAAATTATCTGAATCATATATTTATATCTCTTATTATTATGTATTTATGAGAGAATAAAAAAATGTTCGTTTATATATACATTTTAACTGTCTTTTATTAGATTCATTTAGTAGATTACCTTGATCGATTTAACTGACGCAAATACTATACAAAATAAGCGTAAAATCAATGGCAATAATTTTGTGTATCCCTTTTTCTATTTACCCCTATATGTTAATTGACCTCTTATTCGGTCGAGCCAAACATGTCCAATTTAATTCAATAAATTTACTTCCTTTTGATTGAATTTTCTACATTTTTTTATGAACCGGTTTTTATTAAATATCGTATGAGGGATGATGTGAGTTTGATATTTGCGTTTCGTTGAACTTTGGTTGACATTTTTTTGCACATTCAGTTTTTTCAGATATAATAAGATATAACTTTTTTTATTGTATGTGCGTGCGTGCGTGTGCGTGTGTGTGTGCGTGCGTGGATGCGTGTGTGCGTGTGCGCTTGTTTTACAAATTTTTTAAATTTGAAGAAAATGTTTGTGCTCTTAGGGTGAATAGAATCCAATTGAAAAGACATCTATGTCCATGGGTGTTCAAAAAAATTCGGTAGAGACACTTTTATTTAAGAAAATTTCGAGAATTTCAAAAATTCCAATTTCTTTTTGAACTGGGTCACATTCTTCCTATCTATCTCCATTTTATAAAGAAATAAATCCCAACCATCAAAAACATCCATCAAGTTGTTTTATAGTTTTGACGAAAATATCTTCTAAAATAATGTTTTATCGCTCTGGAGTGCGTTTCATTACTCCAACTAACTGAAGGTGAGGTTAAGCAACATTGCGTTGTTTTAGAACCGAAATTCTACAAAATTTAATCATCTCGAAAAAATAATGTTACCAAAAAATCAGCCAGATCACATAGAATGTCGTTAGAAATATTCAGAAAATACCCGAGACCGAAATTAGACGGGTTCAAAATATCACATGTCACACCACTTTTTTTAACAAATTAGATAAAGAATAAAAATCATATTCAAAACTTCAACCCTCAATTTTTTATCTCAATTATCCGATTTTTAAAAGCCAAATTAAGTAGTAAAATGAATTTTAATTAAAAAACTGCTCCGCAGCAAAAGCGCGATGGCGAGAGCCGCGGTGCACTTACAAACATCAAAATGACCAAATTTCATAAAGACATTCATAAGCAATAATTACAAACTGGTTTGAACGATTTTACTGCAATCCGAGAGGCCCCACAGAATTTTAATTTCGGTGGTCAAGAGAAGCAAATAATTATTTGCATTCATACAGACCTGATATCCCTCCGCGAACGACAAATAAATTACTTAAAACCGGGTGTGAACCCATTATCAAACACCAACTACTGATCTAGAGCCCTTAGGACAGTCCCTCGTTGACCGGTAATAGATCTCACACGAGCCCCAGTCGTAAAATAGGCATTAAGAAATTTCTCCACGCACAAAGCTGGGTTATTTTTTGGTATTCAAGACACGAAGACGGCGTCCACCATCTATAAAGTAATTTTAAAACATTCACCGCAGAGAACCAGAAGCACTTTTTCGACAGATTTTATCATCTGTGGATTTTGGCTTGAGGAGTCTTCCGTCATCAGATTTTACTGTAAAAATCTATATTGTTTTTTATTTATTAAACTTAAAAAACCACAAGCAGACTCCTACGGACGTAGGTTGTCTAAAAATAAAAAATTAAACGTTTATGCAAAAGAACATCGTCGTCTGAGATTTTCGAGGACAAGGTAAGAAATTGACTTACATTTTTCAAAATTATTTTTTTCGCGAGGCTAGGTTTGTTAAGATAAATTCTTGAACCTCAGTTTTATATTAGAAAATTTTACTTATTTGAAAATTAAAGCGTCACTTAAAATTCATTTATTCAATAAAATTTGGTTAATTCTAAGTTTCGCAGGTGTTTACTAGATCATAAAATTTCAGAATTTATTGAAATTTTTTTGAATTTCAAGGATCCACAGCCAACATTTTAACAAAAAAATAAATTTCATCTAAATCATTTTGTTAGTCCACCAGGACATAGAAGAATTAATTTTTAAATTTTCAATAACTTTCTACTTTGTCGTTTGAAAGTAAATTTTCAAATTTATTTTAATTTTAATTAAATAATATTAAGTATAAAAAGATACATTGCTCAAACAATTTTTTTTCGAAACCGACAGAAAAATTTGAATGAAAAAATTTTTTTTGGTTTTAAGGATCATTCATAATTAAGAAAAGTTGTGAAGTCTTGCGCGCCCTTTTAGGCAGGCTAGTAGTATCCGAGTTGTAGGTCAACTTGTTGTCCAGTCGGCTGAATTCCAACAATTTTTCAAGAAATTTTTTTTGAAAATGTTTTGTGATTGTGAATTTTACATTCATTCATTCAATTTTATTTATCATGCAAGAAAATAAATCCACTAACTAATAAAATATTGTTTTCATTTAAAGTACAATAGTGAAGGTCACAAAACTTTGATATAACATTAAAATTGTGCGACATTACAAATACCGGAGAATTTGAAAGTACATTAGTTCTTGCATTCAGACAATACAACATGCTTTCCATGCGAGAGCCAGTTCTAGGAACGCGTATATTAAACATAGATAGTAACACCGAAGAATCCACGTTACCATGAAACAACTTAAATAAAAACGATAAACTGTTAAGCGCCCTTCTAGTATTCAGCGACAAGATGTCAAATCTTTGAGGTAATAGGGTATGATCATAACCTCTTACCGGGTAGTAATTATCTATGCGAAATGATAAAAATTTCAAAAATCGCCTTTGAACATTCTCGAGTTGCTTAATGTGTGTCTGATACTGAGGATACCAGATAAAGCTACAGTATTCCAGCTTGGACCGAACGAGCGAAAAGTACAAACATTTTAAAGCAGTGACGTTATTAAAAGATGCTGAATTTCTAATAACAAAACCTAAGAATTTATATGCATTTTGAACTATGTGATGAATATGGTCAGAGAATGAAAGTTTATCATCAAAAAACACCTAGATCTTTGACATTATTGCAGCGAGTTAGAACTGTATCATTAAGGGAATAATCATAAATTAGTGGTTGCTTTTTTTAGTGTGTATGTACAAACTTTACATTTAGCTATGTTAATTGGTAGTTCATTCTCTGTACACCACATCTTAACAAGGTCAACAAGTTTTTGCAACATTAAACAGTCATCAATACAAGTGATATTTAAGAATAATTTTAAATCATCGGCAAAAAAAGATGATGTTTCAAGAGCTAAGGACAAGTCGTTGAGGAAAAGAATGAAAAGGAGCGGTCCCAGGTTCGAACCCTGAGGTACTCCAGAAGTGGTAAAGAAAGTCTGAGATTTTAAACCATTATATGAAACAAGCAGTTTGCGTTCGAACAAGTATGACTGTATGAAAGTAAGCAGATCCCCACTAAATCCATATAATTCTAATTAGAGAGCAGAGTGGCATGGCCTACCTTGTCAGAGGCCTTCGTGATATCCGTATATACTATATCGACCTGGCCTTTATTATCAATATGATTTGCGATAGTTTAAGTGAATTCGGATAAATTCGTGACAGTAGAGCGTTTACCGATAAAACCATGTTGGTTAGGAGACAAAGCAATTTTGACACTGTGGTAAATGTAAGCATATAAAGACATCTCGAAGACCTTTGCAATATTAGACAGAATAACAATGGGACGATAATTTTTAATATCCAATAGGTTGCCACTTTTTAGTATAGGACAGACCCTTGAAATTTTCCAACTGTCAGGAAAGGTGTGTGTATAATCTATAGACAATAGAATTTAGATGTGTTAAAGAATATACCAAATTGCAGAGCAATCTGACACTCATTCAAAGATGAATTTTTTAAATCATACGAAAGCACAAAGAGATTGTTTACTTAAAATTGTAGACTATATTCCTTAAAATTGTGTGTAAACCGACCACAGATATGGATATTGATGAAATATTGCCATTTTCTATTTCTATTTGGTGTTTAAAAAAATTATAAAGCTATTTCCATAGATTTCTTTACGGTCAATGGCAATTTCTTTATTTATTTTCTGTATCCAAATTTTAGGCGTGGTCACCACTTATAAATATATCTTACAGATGTATAATCTATAAGATATATTTTCGCATATATTTTATATGTATTTAACATAACATAACATAAGCACCACAAAAATTAGATTTCACGCATATATTTTATATGTGGCTTTAAACATGTGAATGAACCTTATGAGATATAACCCTCGGAAATACAACTAATTTTGATTAAAAATTGACTTGGAGGATAAACATCCGATTTTGCGCAAATAATTTGAAAACATCCTGTACATAAGTTTCTAAAATAATAATAATGACAGTACAAATAATAGAATACGCAAAACACCTAAAATATTTCTCACACAAAAATTAGCAGTGCTAGACAAAACTAAGCGGCCACCCAAATATTAATTAATTAATTAATTAATAGGCGCATAAATTGTAAACAACATAAAAATAAATGGCTTATGTGGAACGAAATTACTCATTTACATGCCGCGGTGGGTTACATCGTACTCTTATGTAAAAACATAAGACAAATTAAATGTTTTGTCGACTGGATTAACTGGGCCACAACAGCCGAGGCAGCTACTGGTTTTCTGCTCCCACAAGAAATAGGAGGTGATTCTACAACTTTTGTTTGAACACAAAGTTGTTGTTATTGCTGGTTTAATAACCTAGTATGTCAATTAATTGTTGAATTATGTTAAATAATATTTTTGTACTTTCTGGGGGAGGTAAAATTGTGTTTTTAGTAAAGGACGTACAGTGGGCCCACCTTTTCTTTAAGCTTTTGCTCAGAGGACGATGACTGTGTTAAGCATCTCGGCATCTGTTACTTTCATCTCTGTATTTGTAGATCGTCTCTTCTGGTTTCATGTTGATGTGTCTTATCTGAATTGCTGTTTTAATTATTGTTCTTGGTATTTATCAGTGAACTTAATTAGAATGGAAAAATGAATAAGATGAACCTGATTACTATAGGAAAAGTTTAAACTCAGACACATTAATTAATTTAAACAATACATACATACATACATATTACGGGGTGTTTATAAATTACATGTAAATTTTTTACCCACATACTTTTTCTGATTTATTATTCAAGAATTAACAGATTTTAAAAAATTACAAGAAAACATCATAAGAGATGCCAGAAATGCCCACCATCTCGCGTATAAAGTTTACTTCAAACTTATTTGCAACATAAAAAAACGTCGGCCTCTTTGATCCCTTTACGATCGTCAAAGAAGCCGACATGTTTTATGTTACAAATAAGTTTGAAATAAACTAATTATACATGCTTATAGACGACTTAGATAATTGCCTCTGGTACTTAAAATACGGATGGTATTTGTCTGGTGATATCGGCGGCGGCTTCAAAAATATTATTTTGCAATTGTTGGACATATCTATCGAATATGCATAAACTAAATATTTAATGCTGCCCCAAAAATATGAGTCAAGAGGATTTAATTCCGGAGAACGTGCAGGCCACTTAATAGGAGCACGTCCTCTTCCAATCTAGCTTTAGCGGAATCCTAAGTTTAAATAACGTCTTATATATTGTTAGTAATGTGGCCCTGCCCCATCGTGCATGGCCCACATTCGTAAGTAAGCCAAGACTGAAAAGTTCTTTAAAGATTCTTCGAATTCATGTGTTAAAAAATGTAGATAAGATGCTCCTGTTAACCAATTAGGGTATCTCCAGGTATTACTGCCCAAACATTCAATAAGAAACTGTCTTTATAGTGAGAGAGTTATTGTATGAGGATTTTCTCCATAAGGTGCCCAAGCAGGATTGCGACGATTTAAATCAATTTGATTTGAATCGTGATTTAAATCATGATTTAAATCAAGTTGTGCAAAGCCAGTAAATCAAACTTCAGAAAATTCAAATAAAAAAGTATAGTTTATTTAAAAGCTAGATACAAATTAAATTGTATCTAGCTTGTTACCAAGAAGAGGATACCTAATTTGTTTTTTATAAGTAAAAAATTTCCAACCCAGAATTCTTTCTCTGTATGGTCACAGAAGGTGATTCTCAAAGTTGCTAAGCAACAAATGGCGTTAACTTGGGCTAACTACCATAATTCTGAAGTTTACAGGAGCTACCTAGTCAACCTTAAGGTGCGTTTACATTGGTATAGTAAATGAGTTATTTACTTGTACCACCAACCTGAAGGACACTAACCCAGTGTAAACCGAATGAGAAAGTCCTCGTACCACCATGTATTGGAAAGTCGACAAACCAGGCTAGCTACTTGTACTAGTAACTGGTACAAGTAACTAACAACCAATGTAAACGCGTCTTAAGACTGGAAATTTCTTTACTTGTAATTTTTTACTCTTTGTTCTGAACCACACGACACTAGACAAAAATAATTCACGCTAATTTAAGCCTCAAATTAAACTCCGAATTTCATAATGTGTGTTTTATAATTTATGAATTATGAAAATAAACTAAAGGGAAAATATCGCTTCGCTAAATATGTTTCATACAGTTAATTTAACTACCGAAACCTCCCGTAATGAGAAATAACGAAACGTCGACTATTGGAAAAGTGATTTTTATACATTAAATTCGTGGATTCCCAGAAGTGGAAATCCAATTTCCAATAATATTATTTAGCGTTGTTAACAATATGAATGAAACATTTATGTATGTATATGAATGAGTAGAAATTTTAGTGTGGTGGTAAAGTTATTTAGTCGCGATCGCCCATCGGCACAAAGTTACGCAAGAGGTTACTGGTAATAGTAATAAACTTCAATTCGACGTTGCCAACTTGTAAATAATATCAAGGTATATTGGGTATATTCATTCGAACTGATTTAACTTTTTTCAGTTAAATAAATAAAGGTCAAAACTCTATAAAATATTTCAGTATTGTTCATCCGTTTGTTATGTCACTTTCAAAGATTGCACAGAATACCAATGTGACGGATTTTACGTATGTTCTGCTTTACTAGTAAAGTGAGAGAAACATACATAAATTCGTGCCAATCTTCCCAAAAAAGACGTGCTTCGCACCTGTTATTACTCATCAGCACAGCATAGTTTAAGAAATGGAATCCCAAGTAAGAACTATTATTTTGTGTAAATGCTATTCACTAAATAACAATAGTATGCTTCAAAAAGCAACAAAAAAAAACTAAAATCACAACTTCGAAAATGCAAACAGCGCAATAAATATTACGCATAAATATGTAAATAAATCACAAGTAAACGATGGGCATCTGTCTTCCACTCGGTTGTCCTGGCCGTAAATTGGATTTCACGCCTGAGAAGAAGAGTTTTAGGAAGTTATCGATTTTGAGTTCTTTATAAATTTTGTTGGTCTCAAAGTGTCTAAAAATGATACATATATAAGAAAAAAATATAATCATACAGAACAAACCTGCAGTTTGAGCATTTTAGTAATGGCGATGCTGTCCAATCCAAGATTACAATCACTGAAAATAGAACTGACGACGCGATGTTACAAGCTTGTGTGTCGTGCACGTATACACTAGGGCATAAACTCATTGGGCAACAGCCTTTGATTGATGATGCCTCTGCAAAATACCGACATTCGATGAATCGTGGCGATCTGTTACGCGTGGAAGTTACAAGATTACAGTTAAAGTTTGTTGTTTGGATCTTTGCTCGTCTTAGTTAGTGGCCGTATGAATCAAATATTCAAAAATAAATAGAAAGATCAACTCTACCGTTGAGCAATGGCGAGTACTGGACAACGTTTCATCATTGTATTTGTTGATATTGTAAATGTTTTGCTGCAATGTAGCAGTGCACGAGCAGATCGTACCTAATTTGATATACGCGCAAAAATCCAAACAACAAACTATACGCGTATGTTCAATGTTGCAGGACAAAATTACTGTACAAGATTTTGTTGTACGTGTCTTTAGGTCAGTCGGGCCGCAGTTGGCTACCTCGTATTTGAGACATTTGCATTATATTGATTTCGATTACGTATCCTTTGCTTTAATATGAAACTTGCTTTGATATATGATATATTTTATTCTAAGCAATAGACCAATGAACTTTTTACATTACACACATTTGAAACGTACTTTAGAGTTACTACCTACTGCATTTGATATGGGTGGTAATTAACTATCAGTGATAATTTTACCATTCTTAAAGTTTCATAGTGTCCCTACCACAATGTAACGTATCATCGGTAAAAAAATAGTCATATAAATGGCTGTTCTAAGTTTCCTTGCTCTACCGTAACATGTTGTGTCGTAGAAAATGATCAGTTTTTATTTTTTACGAAATACACCATGTCCTCGTGCATTTATTAGACGATTCGTTATTCACTGGTTCGCATCTCATGTGTTTGTGGTTGCAAATAAACAGATTACCGAGAAATATTGTTGATCTACCACTTAATGAATTTGCCGATATAAGTTAACAAAACTATGAATGAGATTTCATATCTCTCCGTAGAATCTTAGGGAATGGTATAGTACGACATTGCGGTGCGGAAGGTGTGAACACGCCATAAATAATGATAGACATTATCGATCTGTACCAGTATGCCAGTCAAGTATTTTGGAAAATGACTTGCTACTTGAAAGATTATCGAAGGCTGAAGTTTCAATATTGTAAAATAAAAACATTTAACGACGATATTTTTGATCATATCGATTGTGATTTTTTATGATTTTATTTTATTAATTGTATATTAAATATCTTGTTTGTTATGAACTGTTTTCTTAATTTTTGTGATATTAGAATACAATTTCTCTGTTTCAAAAAACTCTTTGAAATTGATTAGAAGAAGAAAAGTATTCTGCACATAGAAAATGCATAATATACTAGTTAATAAAAATAAGGAAAATCGGCAACACTGTTAATATCAATAAGAACGCTCAGACTCATTCATTTACCAAGTCTAGAACGGCAAGGCTACGGTCTCGTGTAATGTGCATCATTCATTCATGAAATCACACCCTCTCCCCTCCGCCTGTCAGACATATCTATTAACTTTGTTATTACCAGCTTTTATTGTTTCAAAAGTTACTGCAAACTCGACTATTACATACTGGCTTTTATAGTAAATCACTTAACTTAAACTGGTTTATTTTCTGCACGAGTTCTCGGGTGGAATATTGATAGTATAATAATAATTGAAGTTGAAATATAAGAAGTGTATGATATTGTAAAACTGAAACATATTTGGTATCATTGTTTAATGGAAGCGTTGAAATAAGATGAAATATCTTGGGAATTAAAAAATAATAAAAAAATCAGTTAGATCTCACTGACTAAATCTATCATCGTGTCAAATAAAATTTGAAAATGTACAAGGGACGTCAAAATATATAGTTAATGAAGCACCCTGTATATGTTAACAATTCTTCAAAGAAACTGACCTCTAACAGCTTATATGTGGAATGTATGTAATATCCAAAATATCCCTTAGAAATTCCCAGCCAAAACCAACCCGTCACCATTTTTAACGGGGTATATCAAAATCGCGAAATAAGGCGAAAATTATGGTCAAAGTTGGTGTGAACCGTGAAGATCTACAACGCGTTAAACCATGTAACGATATTTGCCGTAGTTTTGGTATAAATAACTCACAAAAAATCTGATTCATCCAAAGATTTACATAATCGGTCATCTTGTAAATTTCACAGATCTGGAGAAGTAGACGCCTACTTAAACTAGTCGGATGTTTCTTCCACTAGTTTGTACTAATAGTAATTTACTAGTATGTAATGAAATGTATATAATTATTCAAAGTATCCGTTAGAAACCCTCACCAAAAATCATCTGACAACACCCTTTTTGACAGGGAATGTCAAAATTGTGAAATAAAAAGATATTTAATGGTGTGAACCGTAACAGTCAAATCACCTACCGATATTTACTAATAGAAAAATGTGTCAGTGATGTCTTTCGGCCGAAGTTAAAATTGAAAATATACAATACAACTCGACTTGTATGGGTCAGCGCAGCACCGATTTTACATTGTATCCAATTTCGTACGAAAAGTAAAGCAACGGGTACTGATGCTAGTAATTGGATGAATAAAACAGTCCAGCGGACACAGTAGTCTCCCCTATCTAGTATATTAGCTTAAAATGCAATCTTAGACGAGAATTGTGTAGTATTCGGAGGGGATGTAAAGCAAACGGTCCCCTGTCTATAAGATCTTGGACAAGTAAAGGATCCTTACTCTTCGACAAAAGAAGAGTTTCGACTGAATTTTCAGGTTGAGGCTAACTCGTCTCCTGGTGTCGGTGATTGGCCTTGGTAGGTCGTAGTTAAATAAATGATTAAAAAAAAACTACTCACAAGTGTCCACTGAATATATCTACATGTTGGTCTTTAATCTATAATTCTTTGTTCATTTTGATATTAGACCACACACAATTTTAATTCACATCTTTAAAGATAGTGTCAATGTTATATTATTATACGTTTTATAACCTGCTGATTCAAGCAGTAAGAACTCTTGATTAGAAATTCTATTCCTCTTCTCAGAAGTGGGATTTTTCAAAAATTGGATATATCCGTTGCCTTCGAATAATTAGTCACTTTTAACTAAAGCAAAGATTATACGTACTTATAATCTTTGACTGTAGTATATATTCAGACATGGGATTAGTATAATGTTCTTACTATGTGTCCCTAAAATAACTTTGTGCAAAAGTACAACAGCTATAGATATTGTTTTTTATTTCAGAATGATGACGCTGAGTACACTCTACTTTCAGTTATGAAACAAGAAGTTTTTGACGAAAGCGATGAAGATCAACCTCCGAGAGCATTTGGCTCCATCCAAAAGGTGCCTTCCATCAGTGATCTTTCTGATCCAGAAGCGTCTCTTGGTGAGTACTTATTTTAAACCTAATAATAATCCTACAAACTATAGTCCATCCCGAGTCCATCAATTATTGCAAGAGTAGTGAAACATAGTTAACTGAGCAAATCATAAGACAGGTACATCATTGATATTTGGTCTTCAGATCCCATTATATTTAACACGTTAAATTTTTAAATGTTGGCACCACTCGTAATAGTCCTGTTTCATTAATGGGTCAAATATAATCTCATTTAAAAAAATATGCTCATTTAATAAAATATGCTCTACTCAATTAATTATGTTGATTTTTTAAATAATTATTAGTAAGCTGTTAGCCAATAAAATAAATGATTATTGTATATTGTTACTGGTCATTGACATAAATCAGAAACAATAACGGTCTTAGGACACAGCCCTGTGGGATACTATTCGGCATTAACAACAAAATACTGAAATCGCCATTACAAGAAACATTGTAGTCTATGAATTAAATAACATCAATTTTAAATCTACACCTCCATCTTAAAACATATATTCTAGTTTGTTAATCATACTTTAGAAATATCACGGCTCACTCTAATGTATTTACTATTTTTTGAAAACTAAGTTATACATAAAATCACTGGAAACAGGAAGTGTAAAATGATCCGAATTTAGACAGTAGAAAAGCATATATATTGATGTCAAGCACAATTAACTTCCAGCTTGACAAATGATTGACAGAGAGTGGAAAGACTAAGCTCTTTTGACACGAGGAAAGTATATTTTTTATCTATCTATAAAAAATCTCTAATTTAAGAAAAACCTGTCATAGGAAATTAACAGTTCTAGTATATGTAATTCCGGTATATTCAAGCAGTTTACTGTATAAACCATCACTTTAATTACATGATCAAAACTGTAGTATTTAATTGAAGTGGGCGGTTAAACACTTAATCATCCTTTTCATCTTTCTTTGTTTTCCTGGACGTTCTTTAAATCACGACAGAATTATTTATCATACAAACACTATACCACTATAAATTATATACCGGAAGTGTTAGAGAGTCGATACAGTACAGAATATAGATTACTTTTTAAGACAACGTCAGTATTTTCTATGCCTAATTATTTCTGTCAGTGCCGTAAATCATTTCAACGTAACTGCACTATTATTTTTTAATTTTTTATTAATAATTAGCTGTTATTGCCAGTAACATTTTGAGTATTTTTAATGTTTTGCATAGCATTTAAATATATCATTATTAGAATATTACAGTGCAATTTATATAGCAACAAATACTAAATGGGCTAAACTGTGACATCCTCATTAATTTTTTTAATGCTTCCCTCCCTCGTACTTCGCGTAATTAGAATTATTGCACCATAAATATTTGTCTTGTTTTCGACAAATCCAAAAATGAGATAAGTGCTTTAAATTTTATTATCAGATAACATTATCGCCCATGTAAATTTTTAGCAAGGTTCAAGAGCGATATAGAGAGTTGTAATTATTGACAACTATATTTATTATTGCCTACTTAGCTTTGTTTAAGTAATAAATATAATTGCTTTCGCATTCAGACAAATTTCAGAATCAAAAACTTATTCTCATAAATATATATGTAATTTGTCTCGTAAATATTAACTGACTTTATGCGAACGATATTGGAGAGAAAACTGTTGTTAGGTAATTTTGATGCCAGTATTCCTTGATTTTCGTCATTATGAATTTAAATTGTTCATTTCTCCGTCATATTTCTAATATGCAAGACGGCTAGGTACTTAAATCTATTTGTCGTGCTTATAATATGTATAATAGCTTCCTAATGTGTAAATTCTTCATCATTCGATCAGTATTGGCTCTTTAATATAAAACGCAACAGTAATGACTGGACTGTATATTGAGTTGCCTACCTTTGAGCAATATTAATAAAATGTTGCAGGTAAATAAACTTTAATTTATTATTTACCATAACGTAACTATAATTTAGTAAATTAGTAATTTACAATAATTGAATTATTCTCTATTATCATTAATTCTTTGCCGCGATTTTAAATTATTTTACTTTATTGGATATTAATCAGCAGTCCTTAATTATATTGTAAAATTAAAAGAGAGTTTTTTTGTCCAACCTAACAACGCGAAAAAGTACATTTCGTTGCATGAGAACCTTAATCTTCTAAGCGACATTTTGCTCAAAACAGATAGGGTTATTACAACCTATTATAAATATTTTTCTGCATTGTTCTCGCTAGGAAATTTCACTATTGGGTGAAAAATGGCGCCATGAACTTCATTTCCACATTTATGATATAAGTAACTATTTGCTACAGTATAGGTAGATGCGTCAGTAGTCGGCCAGAAATGTGAAATTCTAGAAAGTAAGTTTAATAATAAATTTGTTACCATGATTCTAGGCTAAATTGACGTTTGTATTAAAAGTGTAATTTATCTAGTTTCGATCTGTCACATTACTTTTGACATTGAAATTCACAGTTTAGATGAATTTATACTTATTTGTAAAGCTGTAAATCGTTTCTGTGTATCATGGTCGTAGAGTACAGATGTACTTACTGTCGCCGGCATTCACCTTGACCGCGAAACTCTTTCTCCAGTCCAGTTTATTATTAGCTTTCGAGTTGTGTACACGTTAAGTCACTTGGGCGTATTGCATATTGTTATTGTGTTTTTATTTTATTTGTTGTACTTGTTGTTGATATTAATTTAATAATAAAGCATGGCAGACGTACGCAGTGGCAGAAAACAGCCATTTGCTGACAAAGTGAATAAATTCATAGGTGAAGTCCCGGATTTATTCTATGATGGTGCTAAAATAATTTGTAAAGTGTGTGAGAAAGGTTTCATGTGCTGGGATAAGCGTGATTTTGGACTTCACGTAAATAGTGTATACCATAAAAATAAAAAAATGGCGTGCCTTCGACAACACAGTTTATGTTTGATTTACAATTAATGCTGATTGCCTGTGATGTTCCGCTGCACATACTCAATAAACAACCATTTCAAGAGTTCTGGAATAAATACAATGCCCAGGTGAAGTTACCAAGTCGCACAACGTTATGTAACTATCTACTAACTGTACACGTAGACATGGTAAATAAGATGAAATGTGAATTAATAAATACACGGCTGTGATTATCTGTTGATGAGACAACAGATTGTAAAAAAAAATCCATTTTAAATGTTATAGTATGAGTACTGGACCCTCTTAAACCGACAGTTCCACTGTTAGTAGCTAGCAAAAGACTAAGTCAGTGCACTAGCGAAACAATTACCAGGGTGGTGCTGGAGACGTTAGACAAATTTGAACTGTCAAAACGTCAAGTGTTGATGTTTGTGACTGATGGCGCCGTGACAATGCGTTCAGTAGGCCGTTCTTTGCAAGAACAAGGTTGTACGTTTATACATGTTACGTGTAAAGTGAATGCTTTACATCTTGTGGCAGAAACTATTCGAAAAGGTTTTCCAGAGGTGGATGCATTAATATCACGTACAAAAAAAGTGTTTCTTAAATCTCCTAAACGTCTCCGTGCACTTCATAGCAAGTGTCCCGGTATTCCTGAACCACCACAGCCCATTCTTACACGTTGAGGAACATGGTTGCAGGCAGCTTTTTATTATACTGAATATTTCCAACAAATAAGAGCTGTGACACTACAATTCAATCCAGATGAGACTGCAGCTAATAAGGAAAGCCAGACAAAATTTTGAAATACATATTTTAAGTCTTGTAAATGTTATTACCAGTATGTCAAATATTATTACGTTTTGTTTTTTAGCTAACGTTTATTTTATAGAATATTTATAATGTAATGTGTTATTTTATGTTTGTTTCTGCTATAATCATTTGTTGTGTCTTTATCCTGTAACTTGTGCCTGTTGGATATCGTATTAAATAGGTAATAATAAATAAAATAAGAATTTAACATCATTTACATGATAAGCCAATAGTGGCACAGATTTGTGGATTCATATAAATCCCCAAATCTTGCAATTTAGTTTAGGTATAAAGGGTGTACTGCTTCCCTGTATTGCTTTTCCGCAGAACTGATAATGAGGACATGTTTCACAAGTTGTGACCAAAAAGTATCAGCCACTGTGTTTGTTGCGGTTCAGGTTGTGTGTTGTCTGTCATCTTTTGAATAAACGCTCATAGATGGAGGGCAATTATAGTATAATTGAGCAAGGCTCCAGTAGACAGTCGCTATTAATATAATATAAAAACCTTTCACATGAATATAAGTCTGAAACTCGTTTGCTGGCTGACCTCTAGTAGGACTACTAGAGTGCGAGAACAGAGCAGGTGCAAACACCATCGTCGTCGGTGACTGATTATTTTAAATCCATTATTATCTACTAGTTCAGGTGATAAACTTAAAAGTTTTAATATTTTTAAGTAAATATTCACTTAATCGAAAGCTATGTATTTAGGCGATCCAAACGAATATACCAAATGTTTCCGAATGTACTCTGCGGTTAAAATATTGAGTTAAAGTTTAAACTGGATTCATTTTGTATTTATATTATACTTATTTCTGCGAAAGTAACAATTCCTAAGATATAGGCGAAATTTTTCAAAATGACCTCTTTCCAGAGATGTATTTATATTTTCATAAATTTATCATGTTTTGTATACGGTATTAATAACAATTTTTAACTGGTTACATAGAGTACTCACAAATCGCTCAAAAAACATACCATCTTGGTTAACAAGCATTTATTTTCTTGCACTTTCAACCTATCGGTGATATATTTAGAAATATACATTTTCCCCCAATTTAATGGACTTTAATATACTATGTAAAATAAGTGATAGAGAATCTATTAATCTGTATCACTAACATGCTATATTTCTGAAAATATCTTTAGACAATACATAGGCATTTAACAATATGTATAGGGCAAACACAAGTTACATTTTCCATTAACGTAAGCCAGAGTGTTATGAGTAGTTCCTAGAGAAGATGTATTAACAATAATTCGATGAGTTATGTACATAATGGAGGAAGAAAACGGTTAACAACTCCTAGAATAGACAGATATTCAAACCAAAAATCCGTATGTATTGGATTGGATTATATTGGAACTTATTCCTATAAAATAGATCATTATGCATTAAAAGAAAGTAATATGGCAGAAAGTTTGGCTATTTATTAAGAGATGTCACTTTACCATCGTTAAGAAATGCAGATGCACCTGCACGGATACAGTGGTAAAAAATGGGTTAATATACCTCCTCTAATCGTCTCCACACCCACTGCGTTTTGCTACGGCCGACGCTTGGAGTCGGCCGTGGGGGTTCTGCGCTCTTTTCGGGCTATATAAACATGAGATAAGGAGCAGCTGAGTGGATTGTTGGAAACTACCACTGCATCCTCATCAGTAATCAATAATCACCATCACTGTCATTAAAGAAGTATTTGTGATGTGCATTTGTAAATCGAGGTTTGCACTTTGGAGTTCTTCTTCTTGTGTGTGACCGGTGAATGTTAGCAGCTTATAAGTGTCACCATCTACAGGGTTCCCGCCAAATTTGAAAATCTGAAGAACCTGGAAAAATCAGTCAATTTAGAATGGTCCTAAAAAATCATGGAAATTTCAATTAGACGAATATCCTTTTAATCTTTCTCGTATATAAAATCTTATTTTGTATCATAAATATTATAAAAATAATGTTCGTAAAACTTCTACGGCAGAATTATCAACGTGACTGCCAATAAAGATTACTACTCGTAATGGCAGAACCGCTGTTTATGTTTTCCGTACTGTACTAATTACCACCAAGTTTATATTATATCTTTTTCAATTAACTTTCAATATTTTCAATGGCGTATTTGAAACCAGATAAAATAGTACAAACTGAAGATTAAATTGGTATGAGAATTCGTTCAGTTCACTATCAGTTATTATTAGTAATTAAAAATTACAACATGTATTTAATAATAAGGATTAAGTATCCTTATTCTCATGATTCAATTATTGAATCTATTTTATTTTATTTTATTGCCATTATATTAGGGATTGTTATTGTTAGTGATTTATTTTTGTTAAATAATCAATGAGCTTAACGCCTAAGGTAAACTAAACATAATTTTATTCGTGTTTTACGAACAGCTATAGGAACGCAAAACAATCAGTATTTGCATCGTCCGGTTTTATAAATATAATACTGGTTTTCACCACGATCAATTTATGATTTAAAAAACGCATTCAGATGTGAGATATGCCCAACTGGTGGTGAAGTTACGAGTTCTCATTATGAAACCAGGGAATCGAAAGAAATTTGATTTATCTCAGAGCAATGCCAATTATCTTATATTGATAAATAACTGTATTATGGGTTGATTGTGAAGAGATGTACGAGCAAGATATTGTTCCTAGCAACTAACATCATCAATTAAACCAGAAAGAATAAATTGTGGATACAAAGTAAAATTAATGATGTATAATTTATCCCTAATACGGCTTGTACTGAAGATTTTTGTCCGTTGTAATTAATATGTCCTTGATACAAATTATTGCACTAAGATTAATTGCATATTAATGTATTTTATTTCTTATTTGATTGAATCCAGATAGACTACTAAATGTTTATAAGATTGTTAATCAAATTATAGTAAAATACCCAACTGGAGTTATTTTATTATTACTCTCGTTCTATTCTGATAGAAATTCTTTCTCATGGACATTGCAAGTTAAAAGTAAACAAACCCTAAAGAAGAAATCTATTAATAAGACTAATAAGGGTCCATGTGTTGGCTTTTTGATAACGCCTAGGGGGGCAAAACGATCAAAGGACCAAAATTGGGGAGTATCAAATTTGTGATCAAATTTACGTCATAGTTTATAACTTTTGCCCTTAGGTCTTCAAGAATTTGTTGAATGTAAGGTATCGCAATTTAAGGGATTTACTAGATAGAAAATTTTACTATTCACGTAGATATTGAATCATTTTACTCAGTTTTAGCTCGTATGTAATTGATTTATTTTAGTTTCGAAAGGAAAATAACGGCGGATTTTAATAAAATATATGAAGATCTTCTAAAGTGGATTGGAACCTTTGATGTTAAACTAACGTTGACGTGGTTTTCCGCAAAGCACCAGAAGGCCATATACTGCACTCGATGCGCGTTTCGTCATCCAAGTTAGCTTCATCTGGAGATGATTAAAACTAACCTTTTTCTAACAGTGTATACTATTTATACTTAAACTAACCAATAAAGTGGACTATTGTCACTGTTCATGCTGATTCTACACTTTGTAATTTCCAAGCTTTCAAATGCATCCAGATGTCTAGTATTTATTACATTCTTAATTAATCTTAAATTTCTACTATCTATTTTATAATTGTTCTCAAACGCATATTGGGGCAACACTAGACTTATGTGTTCTACCATATTTGATGTGCCGTCTGTTCCTTAAATCTAGTTTGATTTGATCGTCTAGTTTGTCCAATATACTTCTTGGTGACAGTGCTTACAGCTATTAAGTAAATCCTCACTTTTCGTTTGTTTCAGGTTTGTCTTTTGGATTGCCTAAAAGTTGTTGTAGTTTATTTACCGTTCAAATCACTGCCATACCTATTTCTTAAAACATCTTATCAATACCACGGGTGAATCGAGGATCATAAGGAATCGACACAAATTTCAAATATTCTTTTCCATTTTGAGAGGTCGAATCTCCTTAAATTTGCGTTTCTTTAATTATTTTATCAATTAAACTTACAAAATATCCATTACTCGCAGTTATATCTTTAATCAATGCTTTTTCAAACGTCTCCTTATTAAGGGGACAGCTTAATATACTGTGGACTAGAAAATTAAAACTCACCATGTTTTGTTGAGCACAATATTGAGAGTCCCTAGGGATTTAAAGTACTGGTATATTTTACGCATACATATGTCAAATTCTAACTTATTTTCATTATTTCTAATTTATTAATATATTTAAAAATGGTAGTAGGGCAGAGTTTTGAATTTCATATGTGAATTTAATTAACGCTAAACAACTGTATAATTTAGAAACAAAGTTATCAATATCAGTGACTTTTGTATCAAACACTGCAAAAAATATCATCCACATATCCATATCAAGCCCTGGGAAAATACTACTCGAATTCTTCTTTTGTGTCTGTTTCGGATCTATTCATAAAGAAACTGGTAATGATCGGTGACAAAGAGTTACTCATTACTGTTTCTTCATGATGTTCGACCACATTATCATTAAATCGAAAGCAATTTTGTTTCATGCAAAGTTTAGGGAGTTGAGGATATTCTTTTACTACATCTTGACTGAGATTGTTTGATTCGAGTAGATCCTCAATGTAGTCCAAGAACTGTGGTATCGGAACACTAAGAAACAATGAACATACGTTAAAGATCAAAATTTCAAATTTCCAGTTACAAGAAGAGGAGTGACAATGGGCTCAGTTTGTGATTTACACCTTTTTGCATTTTTCAAATATGTTTGAGCCCCTAGATATCTCATAAAAATTTCAGATCGATAGTGTTGATAGTAACTGTAATATTTGAACTTGAGTTCGTAAGACCTTTGAAACTACCTAATCTGAAGGGAGTGGGGGGGGGGACGCTTCACGCAATCTCGACAACAGTTATAATCTTTGAACAAGTCCTTGAATTTCTTTTTTACAATTTTTACACACCGCTCTGTTATTGGTGTTTCCTTTTTCTGTTTTTTTTTTATAAAATAATCCCAAATTTCGTCTTTCTTCCTTCCGCTAATTTTTATTTTACACTTCAGTCGCGCGTCGCCTCGGCATCTATGAAATTAATGAAACCGACCACCAAGCTTGTCAGAACAGAAAAATGCTGATTTTTTATTGTTTGTATGAAAATATAGACCATATAGAGAATTTTTCCAGTGACGTGAATAATTTATATGTGCAAATTGGTAGTTAGAGAATACAAAAAAAATAGTGTATGGAAAAATCGTATTTGTTTTCAAAAAATTAGAGTAGAACTCAAAAAAATCAAAAAAAAACCTGGTTTTTTTGATTTTTTTAAATAAAAATTTTTTTTTAAATCATGATTTTTTCCAAACCTGATTCTTATTATTTTATTATGTTTTTTCAATTTTAGTAACATTGACAAAATAAAAATAGCATCCACGTTACCCTCCTTTTAGCAATAACGCAACCGAAAATACAAAAATTAATAACGATAGTAACTTTTTTTTTTTAAATTATTAAAACTATTATGTTTATTTTCAAAATCTGTATAAGCTGGTTTGACTATTGAAATTGGATAATCAGAATCGTTTCGTAAAATATGAAGAGTTTTATCAGAACGACTAAATTACCTTGTATGATTCTTCGTCGTCTGGTTGTTGCAAGCTAGAATTCTTTTTGGGTATTTTAACAAATACATAATCATATTCTTTTAAATCTTTGTGATATTCGAGTTCTGCTGATGAACATTTAATGGCATCTTTAAAAGAAGGATGAAAACCCAATAAAATTCGTCATTCCAATTTTTTGCATTTGAACGTGCCATTAAGACTGCTTTCAGTTTTCTGTGAAATCTTTCTACCATTCCATTACTTTGCGGATGATATGTATTTGTGCGAAATTTATGTGAACCCAACAACTTAGTTAACTCCGCAAATAATTTAGACTCAAATTGTGTACCTTGATCCGTAATAAAGTGGTACGACAAAACGAGAAACATATTCATTGAAATATTCTTTGCTACTACTGCTGCCGAATTGCTTTTAACTGGATGCCTCTGGCCATCTAGTAAATCGTTCAACAATTGTTAAAATGTATGTATATCCATTTGAAGGTGAAACGGACCAATCAAATCCATATGTATATGTTCAAAACGAGGTTCTGGTGTTTTAAAATTACCCTATACTGATTTCGTATGTCTGTAAGCATTTGATTTTTGACAATTTATGCATCATTTTGCCCAACAACTAATATCTGAATTAATATGAGGCCAAAAATATCTTTGAGTAATAACTTTTCTGTTAGCCTTAATGTGAAATATTGTGTAATTTTTGAAAATGACGTTATTCTTCCGGAATATATTGTCCTGTTGACATTTCGCACCATAAAATTATATCAGTACATGGAATTTCAATTTTCTGAAATTTAATTTTAGTATTCATTTGATTACTAAGTAAATTGGCAAGTTCTGTGTCTTCCTTCTGTTATTATTTTGTCTTGCCAAACTATTTCGTCTGTAATTCCTTCTTGAACTTCTACAACGACAACTAGTGTCTGCACGATTAAGTGAACGTGATCTGTCATTTTTTGTAAAAATTACCTTTTTAATTCCTGCAATCTCGTTTAAAATTTCATTATATTTAGTAGACATGTTTAAAAATGATTGTAAACTCTGCTGAGGTATTTTGATTAGTAGCTGAATTTAATACTATTAATGTTAGGATTTAATGACACTTCCCAAATGTTATCCGCAATATAAGGAAGTTCTTGAATATTTGTCTTACCTGAGGCGACAAGAGCAATACTAATAACTTCGGGCAATTTTTTAACCCACAGTTGTTTAAGTAGTTCTCAACTGTGGTTGATGTACTTGCCAGATTCTCCATCGATCTATAAAGATCTTATGGTTTTCTATCTCATAACTCTGTATTTGACAGGAGTTCTTCTGATTTTCTCTCTTCACTGATAAAGTGTCTTTGAATGAGAGCCTTTTTTATAAAATTATAATTTTAATTATCGAATTCCCCTGATAATGCCTAAAATCATTAATATTACTTGCTGAGGTAATGACGCAATGACATATCGTATTTAGTTGAATCTCTAGTGATTCCTTTTAAACTAAACTGACTCTCCGTTTGCAAAAACCATGCCTCTGGACATTGAGACCAGAACAATGGTAATTTGACTGCTACGCTAGCTTGTTCAATATTGCTTTTACATGTACTATCCAATTCAGTTAAATTTTAAATATTCATGGTTCCATGAGAAAATTTTATATTGCTGAAGATAGTAATGATAGTAAAATGTGCTTACGTCTTCACAATTGATTCCAAAAAAAAAATTCCCTAATGTTCTTGATTTCATTAAATTTCTTCTCCTTAATGATCTGGTCGTACTTGTTTCCAAAAACGTCTAACTTCCGATTCCTTTGTTCGACCTCAAATCACTTCGGAACTACTATTTCCTCGGACTACTAATAGCCTTTGACTGCTAATCTCCTTGTATCACGTGGGGATTACCAACTGTTAAGTTGGTATACGTCAAAGGTTGATTAAACTCGATGTATATATAAAATTAATTAATCATGATGATATTGATGATATTTTTTTAATATTATTCTTATTATTTTCATCTGTAGGTATTTCAACCATAGTAACATTGACAAAATAAAAATAGCATACTACAATTTAACTTAGTAATGCTAACAATAGATATGTGGAGCAGTACTTTACAGTAACTTATTGTCATATATGCATTATCACTATTTTATCTTTTATATTCATTAAAAAACGGCGATAATTTAATGTAAAGTTAAATTTTTTGAATGATCAAATATCCATATATGAATTGTAATTATCAAGGTAATTGTTTTCTTGAAATTTTATAATCACAGCAATAAAACGTACTTTTTGATATCAGAATTTCACTCATATTTTGCTCATGTCCTTTTGCAAATGTATCCAAAGGGAAGGTTTTCATTCACCAATGTTTAAGAGGCCTTCATAATCCGAGGGTTTTTTTCTTTTATATAATGATTTCACGTAATGTTCTGATGAATCGCACTATATAGGAATTGCATATTTTCGAAATATTCTATGCATGCATAATTTGGCAATATTTAGGTGTCATTTCTAATTTATTCTGAAATGTTAACAGACATCTATTTGCAAACGCTAATCACTTCCACAGTTTAATTGTTGTTTGCATTTGCTGAAATTCCAAAATGATTTAAAGATTTTTTTATTATGCCCTGTTAACATAGTCATCATCACTCGTGAGTTACGTGCGCATCAAAGTGAACCCACATAAAGATAAACATAATTATTCCTAGTAAAATCTGATTTTCATTTATTTAAACTAAATTACAGTAGATTGTGTCTTAATTTGTGAAATATTTTAATCGTAGGTGGTATATCAGTATGTAGATAGAGTTTTCAACTTGTTTAAATAAATAAATATACATCAAATTTTGACAATATAAGTTTCAGAATAAGCGTCTAACAAAATATTTAAAAATATAAAATTTTATTGGTTATTTAACTTCTCCATAATTCCACAGGGTTTCCTTTAAAACATAAACTTTTTGGTAATATTGATCGATTTTAATTTCTAAAAAACATACTTTGGTAAAATTTTTTGTAGTTTAATATGCTATTATATTTTTTCTATCTGAAAATATACGGGAGCAAAATAGAGTTTCTGAGAAAATCGCAAATATTTCAAAAACTTGTAACTTAAACCCCCACAATGATTATATCAGAAAAAAAGGAATTTGATTATACATAACTTGATGTAAAAAAATTCAGGGTGTTCCATTTGACTTGAGCAAGTTTTCGCGGATTGAAGTTTTCAAAATGTAACGTCAAAAATGGAACACTTGGTATACTATTATTGAACTTCTTTAAACTGTAGAGCGTAGCTTACTTTATGGTCATTCTGCATTCCAAAAAGCAAATGACTATCTTTTACATGAAGAAAGTTATAAAGGTTATTGTAAACTATTACATCTGTCAACAATTTTTTAAAATGTCAAATATCTCTGAAACTGCTAGGTTTAGGCATAGGGCATCCTACATGTTTTTGACTCAGAATTTTATGCTCTTTTCGACAACCCTAAAATATATAGGGTATTCCATTTAAAAAAAGCAAGTTGGTATAAACTTCCTGTATAACCGGAAGTGCCAGATTCTTGTAATTATTTTAGTTGGATTGGCCACACTTTTCCCTACATCGATCGATGCAGTTCCTGGTGAAACACCCTGTATGTACTCTACATACCTCAATTATTACGCTAGCAGACAAAACTTCCGGTCGGCGCACGGTATCCGGATATTGAAAAAAAAATTTTTAGTTACCGGACCAAACTTAGCGCAAAATGTTTGTTTTGGTATGTGTACAGAACTGTACTATAGTGGCAGACATTTCTATCGGTCGGTTTTTGAGCAGTTTGCCATGAAAATGACGAAAAATTGATCAAAATTTGAAATGTTGATAAAAAAACAGTTAAAATTAAAAGAAAACGTCTGCTCAGCCAGCTAATGGTTCACAAGACACTAAAAACCCTAACCTGGGCTGGCAGACATTTTTGCCAAATTTAACCCTCCAAACCACCCCTAACAGAGTACACATTTAGAGACAATGGACACACACCCAATGTCTGAGTATGCTAGGATTAATTTCTGGTTTAGAAAAAAATCCTGGCACTTCGATCGGGGGTCGAACCCGGGGCTCCAGGGTGAGAGGCACTCGACCACGTAGCCACACATATCTAACTGAACTTTGGATCATTTAATTTGCACTGAAAATTGACCTGCATAATGTACAATCAGCGTTTCTCTGTCTAATGCACCACTTGATGAAACACATCAATCCACACCCATTTTGAGACACCCTATACAGGGTGTCCCAGCCAAAAGTAGGCACCCTGAATAACTTTCGAGATAAATTTTTTTTAAAGAAATTGGTGAAACACGTCGACCTTGTTTCCAAGGAGAACATATTTTAATGTAATACTTGTATACCTATCATCATCCCTCTACCCTACACGGCAATCCCCTCAAAAAATTCTAATGGCAAGGGGGGTCGAGTGATACATCTTTTGAAAGGTCTTTCAATTCTCTACATAACTGTGTATTTTTTAACTTTTATCGATTCGTTCTTAAGGAAAATAATTTTACTTTTGATGATTACACACAATCGAAATCATTTAAAAAAATCTAAAAAACACGGCACTGGGTATTGGAATTTATAAAAATACTACATATTTTAGTGCTCTCAAATCAACACGAGTTTTTTCGACAAAAAACACTTTCTTTGTCCGTTTAGTTTTAGAATAATAAAAGACTCATAAATATTTGATAGTCCTTGAACATTAATTTGTTCACAACCAATTTTAAATCAAGATACATTTTACCAGAGTGAGTTCTCAAAATGGTTTATACCCTTCAGGAGAGAATAGAAATTGTCAGCATTTATTTTAAAAACGATAATTGTGCTAGATCTACGGAGCGCATATTCAATAAAAATCACCCAGATAGAAGGATGTTTTACAATTACTGACAAAATTTATGGAAACAGGTTTTGTAGGAAACAAAAAGCATGAACCTCAGCGACCGATTAGGAATGAAGCAGTCGAAGTGGCAGTTCTGGGTCATTTGCAGATGGATAATACTCAATCGATCAGGCAAGTAGCTGAGGCTTCCGGTGTATCACGAAGCAATGTTCATTGAATTGTAAAGGCCCACAAATTTCATCCATATAAATTTAAATTGGTACCTACACGAATTAAACGAAGATGATCCCGATCGTGCGTCGGCTTGAATTCTGTGAGATTTTTAGTGAACAATTAAACGGTAATGCCAATCTACTGTACAATACGTGTTTTTCTGATGAATCGACATTTCAGTTAAATGGGGAGATAAACAGGCACAATTGTAGGTATTGGAGTGAAACCAATCGACATTTGTTCATGGAAACTCGTACCCAAAGGCCTCAGAAGTTAAATGTTTAAACTGGCATCTTAGGGGATCACATTGTCGGGCCGTTTTTTATTCCTGACAATTTAAATGGCGAAAGGTACCTCGATCTGTTAGAAAATAACATCGACCCAATGATTACCCAAATCCTCGAAGAAGACGATAATCTTTTAGAGGGCGAACTGTTTTTTCAACAGGATGGGGCACACCCACATTTTGCTATAGCAGTCCGTCAATTTTTGGATAATCGGTTTCCTGGGCGATGGATTGGAAGTGGAGTGGCCCGCTAGGTCACTCGATTTAACTCTCTTGGATTTCTTTCTGTGGGGACATTTGAAATCGAAGGTATTTGCAACAAAACCCGCATCTCTGGAAGAGTTACGTGAAAGAATTGTTCGAGAATGCCGTTTATTGACTCCAGATGTGTTCAGAAATGTTCGTACAGAATTTCAAGACAAATTATACTACTGTATGGAAGTCGGTGGGGGTCATTTTGAAAAATACATACAATAATTTAAACTGCTTCTTTTTATTTTTATTTCCCGAACCTAAAATAATGAAACAATTATTTCTCAGGAACGAATCAATAAAAGTTTAAAAAAATACACAGTTATGTAGAGAATTGAAGTACCTTTCAAAATACGTATCACTCGACCCCCTTTGCCATTTGAATTAATTTTTTGAGGGGGTGGCCGTGTAGGGTAGAGGGATGATGATAGGTATACAAGTATTACATTAAAATATGTTCGGTCGACGCGTTTCACCAATTTTTCAAAAAATATTTATCTCCAAAGTTATTCAGGGTGCCTACTTTTTGGTTGTGACACCCTGTATATAAAAATATATCTCGTTTCATACGGACTTATTTAAATTTTGTTATTTATTTCAATCTAAGAAAACTAATTAACTAACTAAATACGCAGAATAAAAAAACTGTGATATGTATTAACTATTAGATACATAATAATAATTAATTATAATATATTATAATTCGTGTTTTTAAAGTAATTTATTGTAAGTTGTAATAATTATATTAACTATAATTATGTTATAAATTATATACAATAATAATTGATCGTCTGAAGGTCGACGAGTTTTAATAATTTTATTAATCAACTGATTAAAAAGTGTATAAATATAAGCTGTCATTAACCTCGCAAGAAAAATATTGATATTATCTTAGGTATATGTATTTATTCATATTCTTAGTTGCATACGATGTTTCAGAAATAGATTGTAGATTAGGAAAAAATTGTAAGAATTATACAAAGTATCGCCGCTGCCATCTATCAGTGGATATCCACGTTACGTGCAGGTGCTAAATGCATAGTCTGAGTGTATCTGAATTATCGAGTTGTGGGTTGGGTTGTGCTGCCGCTATTGCCCATCAGCTAAAGCTCTTAAACAAATTTCTGACTACATTGATTGTTATAATGCAATTATTACGTTTGAGCAAGGTTATAAATAAACTGAATTATATGAAATAAAGATAATTAATATCTCGTAACAGTATTTATACGTAAAATGCCACGACAACTGCACAGATAAAAAAAATATTTTTAAATGAAATATAATTAACACAATAACACAATGCCACTAAACGAAACACAAAAATACATACAACAACGAGGAAAAGCAATAATATCAATACACAAAACGGATCGAGGTTAGGTAAAATATTTTTTTCTTTGTTAACCTATAATATGTTTAATTTAAAAATATATATACAGGGTAGACCAGATTTTAATCGGGGAACTTAAAGAACCTATAGAACACGCCAAAATAAAATGGATTTTTCATGTACACTAGTAAAAAAATGCTTAGTTCTCGAAATAGATGGCGCTGAAGTGTTTATTTTCAGTTTTTCCCATATTTCTCTGGAAATAATCGAGATACTGATATGAAATTCGGAAGGTGAACGTTGCGTACATCAGTGCACTTCTCATCATAGTTTTCATCTCTCCAGTCCAACTAAAGACGTGAGGGTGGGTGGTGTCAAAAATATTTTTCGCAAAAAAACACAACAACCGCACTGACCTAAGTTATTTTTTTCTTTCATTTTTGACATTTGCTACCATTAATACACAAAAAGTTTTCTGATAATTTTTTGATAGGATGCAACGTCTATGAGTTATTTCAAAATCATTCACCCCCTACTTATCAATTAGTTGTTAATTGAGAATCGTTTTATACAAGGGGTAAACCTATCGACAGCAATCTATACACTAAACTTGTACTTCCATGGAATTCCACTATTTTCGTTAGAAATTCCAAAGATCCACGGAATACTAAGGAATTCCATGGAAGTCTTGGAAATTTCAAAGGCATATGTATTTTTCTTAGACGGAAATAAACAGTTATTTTTTATCATTTATAGTAACAATAACAGTTTATAAAAACATTTGTGGTACGGGTGGTCCAAAAAAAAACCGGAATTTTAATTTTCCTTTATAACTTTTTTAATTCTTTACCAACTTTAATATCTTATGGGTCGATTTATAGCCTAGGCTTTCTGCTAAAATACTAGATGTCAGAAATTGACATGATTCACAGATCCAATATGGTGGGTGTAATCAAATTTACCTAATATTTAAAAACCGTTGGAACTTTTTTAGAAAGACAAATTAAATGGCCGTTTTTTCTATCTCGAAGCCTAGTCTTCTAAGAATATTTTGACGTATAGATCACGAAAATCGGTTGAAAACTTACAAAGATATGACGAATAAAATTGTGTGATGAAAATGACAATCTAAACGATATTGTGAAATTGTTCTGGATTCGATGTTACCTCAAATTAGTAATGTCATGCCCGATTTCATAGTGATGCAGATTAGTCGGTGTTGGTACCTGCAATTAAATTGTGTATTAGCATATTTAAAATTTTAGGATGGAGCTAGGTATCACACAAGTAACCATACACTTGGATATTTAAGGGAACGTGCAATAAATTTTATTGAACCACAACACTGTCCTCCTAATAGTCCAGATCTAAGTCCCTGTGACTTAGACTGGACTTGTAATCACCATCACTGACTGTGATGGTGATTACAAGAAAGGGTACACAAGATTGGCCTTCATTTTAATACTTTAGACGAATTGCGACGACGCATTTTAGAGTGTTGGGGAGAAACTGACCAACAGACAATTGCAAAAGCAATATATGATTGGCGCAGGCGGGTTCAGCTTCTTGTGAACGCTAATGTAGGTCATATTCCATTATTTAGACATTAGTTTTAACCAGAGTTATTGTTATAATTAGATTAATTTTATTATTAGTCATATCTCTGTAAGTTTTTAACCGATTTTCGTGATATATACATCAAAATATTCTTAAAAGATTAGGCTTCGAGATAGAAAAAACAGCCATTTAATTTATCATTCTAAAATAGTTTCAGCGGTTTTTAAATATTATTTATAAAAAATAGGTTCTAAAAATAAAACAACAAAATAAAATCAGCCTTTCGTACAGCCGTATTCGCCATTTTCTGTTAAATTAGTATCGGGGAGTTGTTTCTAACAGTGTGATAAAGTTACAATGCGATATTCAGCATAGATGGGATTAGGGCTTAACAGTCAGTTAAATCCTCTGATAAATTAACAGAAGAAAATTGAGATGTTAAACCCTTAACAGACTGATACCAAAACGTCAACATATCAAATTATCGTTCGTTGTTGAATACTTAACTAAAAAGTGTTTTATATATATTCTATTTTTTTATAATTATGTATCTGATGTGGCCAACACATACTTTCTTATACCAGTATATATTATCCTGATCTAAAAAAATCATTCTATTTAATTCTTCACATACCTCAATTAAATTTTAATAGCTTACCTTGAAATGTTTCATTAAAATTTTTAAATAATTAATTATCAGTCATTCGATACTGTCAATAATAATTCATGTCATATACCTATTTTAATAATTTTTTGTTATTGACATTAACATTTTTGTAACTAAATCAAACCTTTCAAACGTCAAACTGTTAAATTTATCCTAACCCCATTTTATGAGGCCAAATGTGTAAAATATTTCAGTTTACATCAGACTTATTTAAGTACTTGAAAAATATATTTTATTCGCTTGATATAGTGGACTATAATCTTTCATCAAGAATATATTTTTTTGTAAAAGTCCAAGGCCAATTTTGCTCATCACCGAATTTTTCATTGCCTTTAGAACAAGTATACCAAATTTATCGCAAAAACTGTGGCTGCTATCGCGATACTACGGACATGCAGACAGATTTTTTTATAAAGTTGTGTTTTTTCATTATAATTCGTCGAGATTCGTCCAGAAATGCAATAAAAATTTTTAATTTTTTTCCACGAAATTGTACCTTTTTTTTCTTTCATTCATTATGTCTCTTCTGGTAGTACCACAGTCTCCAAATTTAATGTGTCACCTAAAATGTTGTTGACAATCTTAACTGCCAAATTTGGGAAGTCCCCATTAGTATTTTTTGAGTTATCGCGGATACACACATACACACGCGCACTCACGCGCACACATGCGCACGCGCGCACACGCACACACACACTCACACGCACCGACAGACATCATTCGGAAAATAGTCAGAATGGATTCAGGAGGGTTCGAAACGTATAAATCAATCAAAATCTCGAGGTCGAAAAAAAATCACGATTACTATACTTCCTTATATTAGATATAAGAAAGCAAAAATGGAAAGAAATAATACAGTCAAAATCTAAAACCTTTTAAATTCATCTTCCGGCGACTGCATTCTTTTTTTATTATTATTATTATTTTCAATGTGAAAATATTTGTAACGAGATTATTAATTATTTTTCACGATCAGTAAAATTTGGAGATCGTTTATTTGTTGAGTTGCTATAATAAAAATTAAACATAAATTACCTTACAGGTCGCTGGTCCTAAGAATTAATACTTCTTTATCAGGCTGTTATATTTTATCTGTCTGTTAATTATCAAACTGTTAAGTTGAAAATGCTGAATATGGGGTTAAAATGAAATTGGATCCAAATTTCTTTCAAAGAAGGCCCTCAAAATCAAATTCAAATTTGAAATAACCTCATTTTCGGGGATCTTGAGTGAATATGGGTTCTAATAAAACTCGAACGTCTAGTAGTGAAAATGTTGCCTCTAGTAGTGTATATGTTCCTTCAAGTGATGAAGAAGGAAACAGTGATAAATGTCAAATTCCTGGAGAGTATTTTTGAAAAACTTGTATATGAAGGGTTACCAGACATAACGAATGAGTACCTTGAAAATAAATTGTCTCTCATTACCGAAAATGAATTAGTTTTGGATGTCCGCAATGATGCCATTTTTTAGGAAAAAGGCAATGTTAGAAAAAAAAATAGTTTAATCTAAAAGAGAAAGTTTATAGAAAACGGCTACGAAATCCAAACCAACAAAAAAAAAAGGTTAATAATTGCAAGAGACGGAGGAGAGGAATATCTTTCCCAAAACGGAAAACTTATGCTGAAAAAGTCCCTGTTCTATTTTCTTTTTGTACAAGGAAAGATACATATTGAAGTGCAGTGAAAATTTGACTTGGAAGCCAAAAAAGCTATTCTGAAAAATTCTCATTATTTGGATATTGACTTCTAAAATTCTCTTATTTCATAGTACCACTAGTTGCACTTCGCATCGTTAATGTAAAGTCTCCAAAACAGTATTCGTTCATGTATTCAGTTACTTACTATAGACAAACATTTTTGGTGTGTAGAGGTGCACTTTGTTCAGTACATCAATTTATCAGAAAAATGTCGAGGTCATTAAAATAAACTGAAAACTGGACGATCTACTACTTTACTCACCACTCAAGCAGGCCACATCGACTAAGGATTAAGGATATATAAAAACATTTTCAACATAAAATGTGTTTTGTACCTCATCTCAATATAACTCAGATACAAAATATACATTAAATAATATGGGAACAAAAAATCTTTGCGGCAATTTTATGGTATGAAACTTTCCTCATTGTTAATATTTTTTTCTACGAAGTTCAACTTTTGGGCATCCGAAATGCGATACTGGACAGATTATTGATGAACATAAAGAAAATTACAAACCAGATTTTGAGGTTCAATGACTGGGGACTTTCCAATAATACAAAAAATATTACAGATAAATAGATAGGTAGATTTATTTAACCAAGTTACAAAAAATGTTTTTGGCAGGTCAAAAGAACAAGAACATTATACACAAATAGCAGTGTAAAAGACGATGTATTACAGTATTATTGTTTTAATATATTTGACAAACTACATATAAAAAATATAACCTAAACAAGAGATACAAATATGTAAAATATTATATAAAAGATATGAGGGAACATGTAACATAAAACATAGTCCAAATCATAAGAACAAATTTGTGTATTTAAAAATTCGTCAATTGAATGGGAACAGTGATTTAAAAAGTGGCTTTTAATTTTGTGCTTAAATCTATTAAAATTAAGAGATTTAATGTAAATCGGAATATGTTATATAACTGTAGGTATAATGAATTTTTTTTGTGATTTTGTTAATCTAAGACGAGGCTGTCTGAATTGATTGACAGATCTTGTACCATAAATGTGAAAATTAGAGTGTGTAGAGAAAGATTCTTTATTCTTATGAATTTCTAGTAAAGTAACATAAATATGGAGTGAAGAAACCGGCATTAACCAAGTATTTTAAATATTGGTAAACAGTGATCTCTTCAGCCAGCATTAGTAATTAACCTAACTGCTCTCTTCTGTAAACGAAAGATTTTTACTGCATGAGATGATCCCCCTCCCCCCATAGGATAATTGCGTAACTAATGTGTGGATGGAAAATTGAAAGATAACAAGTTTGAGAACTTAGTTAATTTTTGAAGTCTACGTAACACATATAGAATTTGATAATTTGTGAGACAGTTGCTCCACATGATTGAACCAACTAAGAGTGTCATCTAAGACCACACCAAGAATTTTAACACTGTTACCTTTAACTAGTGAATTGTTTGTTCAAAATACAAGCCTTTGGGTTTTATCTTCATTCAGTTTTAAATTATTTGAGGAGAACCAAGCACTTGCTTGTTTAATAGAGGTATAGCTATCCTCATTTAAGTCATAAATATTCAAATTAACATCAATAATAGTTGTGTCATCCGCGTATGCAGTGCATTTTCTTTGGGCATCATTAACTGGAAAAAATCTTTGACATGTAATATTTATATATTACGAATTTTAAATTTGTCTGCGTCGAGGCAAAAACTCCCAGACACTCAAGCAATATCTCCAGGTATCCAAAACGTGGATTTTATCCATAGTCCACAGACTCTACGTCTCCTTCAACATTAGAACGCGGGGAATCCCAAACTCTTGTTATTTTAAAGCTGTATTATAACAGCGACTAAGATAAATTGATGAATTCCTTTGTTCGGTAATTTATTGCAACCAAATTATACAGGAAGAAATAAGTACCTATTCTACATTTTAGTAGAAGTAAATAATAGCTATTTGTGTATTAAAGAGCGCAAAGTGATATATTGTCGCTCTGAGCGAGGTTTGACTATCTCGCGAGAGCGGCAATGTCACTTTGCGCTCGAATTACACACAGGATTTTTTCTACAACCAGTGTTTTTATAAAAATGTTTGGTAAAAATTAATAATTATTGATAACCTCAAATTTGACAGTTCAGATTTCAAACCGTGAGCATCAATTTGCGATACACATGTTTTTTAGAAATGTTTGTTAAAATGGTATTTACTGCAAAATAAAATAAAAAATTGCTTTAGTACCTATTAATTATTTATTTAAATACTGTCATCTTATGATTTATATCTATGTATAACAAAATCTAAATGTTTTTGGAATTCTTCTAACACTTCCTCCTTCTTTAGTGGTGAAAAGCAAGGCGAAGAATTAAAGGGTATTAAATGTCTGTGTTTGATGACATATATGTAATACGTTGAAACGATTGTATTCAGTCTTCTTCTGGGAAAATAATTATATTTGGTTGATATTTGTAGTAGACTTCTTTGAATCTTCTTAAACAAACCATTCTTTGACATGTCTTGGTCGCAGTTTTCAATTAGGGCAGTTAAGTATATTAAACTGGAATGGCGTCTTTGAACATGGCACAATTCTTTACAAGTACCTATCACATAAATTATACTTTTCAAAACTTTCCATTATCTGATAATTATAAGAATAAATTTATTTGACACAAATAGCTGTTTTAGGAACGTTTTGACACATCAAATAATTATTTGTTTATTTTTGCTAACAGCAGCGGCAAGCATGGCCTCCTATGTCCAGAACATAATATTCGTCTGTGCTATGCGAAAGCTTTATAAGTTCATTGAATTAGTAAAAATAGCTTTTTCTACCACGTTTAGTAGCACAAAATTGTTAAAAAATAAAAAGATAATTTTTTAACTGTTTTCCGTAACTAAAGTTAGTAGTTTGTATTTTATTTAACGCAATAATTTGGGCACCAGTGTGATTTATAGATACTGCGAATTATTTACTAAATATAAATTTCTATGACCTTAGTATAATTAGATTACTATAAAAATGGCTAATTTTTTATTACTTTGTGACCCTAAAGTTGGTAAATTGTCGACATCTGTCAGATACCCTTAATGCTTACTTTTGTGTCAAAAGTCGCAGATACACTACACGTTTCTTTATTATGGTTTCTATGGTAACTAAGCGTTTACTTTGTCGCTCGGCGAGCTACAAAGTGAAAAAACGCACCCTCCTCGGAAAAGTGCAACTTTTCGTTTTTTTTTTTGGAAGCGTAAAATTGCACTTTTCGCTCGGTTGTAGAAAAATATATTTTTAAAACGAATAAAGAATAATGATAATGAAATACAAAAAACGTAACTTAAATAATAAATTTTACGTTCCAAATATACAATTCCTATGTTACTACGCCACTGTAACAACCATACGTTCTTTATCTGATCGAGTGATCAGGATCACTGATCGTGATCAATGATCCTTACCGGGAGCTATACTTGTATCCGCAGGATGCCGTTATACTTATTTTCAGCAAAATACATCATCTGAAAATTAAAATAAACCTCATTCTTGTATGTGTACACACAAATTTTCTACAATAAGTAATCCCTGCGTTATTAATATCAATATCAAGCACGTCTTTTTCATCTTTTTGCGACAAACTACGTTATCTTGATCAATGGGTATTATTAGAACCGGCATTAGAATTAGCAAGTATCTGTCTTGATGATGTAAACATGTAATAATGGATAGATTAAATGCAAAAATAAAAGAACGCAAATACGGAAAAGATGTTTAGCATAGATGGCCTAAGTAGATGGGAAGGCTTGGGTTACTGACCGAAGTATAAAAACTGTGCCTCTAGCTAAATAATTTATAAAGTCCACTATCTTCTATTACATTCTCATCCGCGGTCAATCTGCTTCTCTTGCAGGTCCACGATTCTATCCTTGTTCAGTACATGAAGCACCTTCAGCATAGAAAAGGACTACCAAACTGATTGTGATACATCGTTAGATCGGTTATGGTGGCAGGTGGCGCTCAGCAAGAAGGCGGGAGTCATATTTTTTTGGTTTTATTAACAAACCGACAGCGAGTTAACTGCTGCATTTGTTTTAATGTCGGAGTTTCTATCCGTCCGAATAATTTAATCTTTACAATTTTGTCTTATTCAGCCATATTCTGTAATTTATTGGAATTAAGTCAATATTGACTTTTAGACATATCTGACAGAAATTTCAATAAACATGGTCGTTTGCTATTCCGTAAAAAATAATACATTAAAATCAAATCAAGTTATTGGAATTAAATCAAGTGACCTTCAACGTAGTCAAGATTTTCAAATTTTGGTATTCTCTATGCTTCTTTTCAATTGAAATTTTAAGTCAATATTGACATTTGTCAATTGAAATGTAGCAAGTACTGTGAGTTTTTGTTTAAGACTTGCCAGGAATATTAAATTGCGAACTATTTGGTGAAACTTGTCTGTGTTTCAAAAATAATGGAGTTAGTAGGTATATTAGATGTGTTGGAGCAACAAATAGCAATAGGGGCTAATGAATAAAGTGGGCAACTACATATCAACTAAAATAAAGATATCTGGATATATGTCATTACGTGACCATCGAGAGGAGGTCACGATCACAGTAGTGTGGAGTGTACAAAAACCAAAAACCATATACCCATTTATTTGTAGGGTTGATTTTAATCGCGATAGGTGATTTTAACGAGACAGCAGCAATCCCTCGACGATCCCAAATAAAAATCTTTAAAGAACTGTTTAGGATAAACAAAGAAATTGGCCATTGACTGTTGACAGAAATTGGGCCTCATATGAGGGATGGTATGAAATCAAGGAGGCACTTTAGTTGTGCTGGAGTAGCTTTTTTCGGTGGCATCTAGAAACACATAATTAATTATTACAGTTAGTGTAGTATTATGAATAAAATAATCGTAAATACCTGTATTATAAATTTATTAATTAAGGCCAAATGCAGAAGGCGGTCATTCTGGGTTCTCTTCGTCTGCTTAGGGCACACGATTCTGGTATCTACAGTCAATAACCTCGCGGGATGTGGGGAGTGGCTGTAGTTGATGCGTGCCGGCGCGACTCCCGTGAGGCGTCGGAGGCCACGGGAGGACTGACCGGCATCGGGAAACCGGAAAAAAAAAAACAATAATAATACGGTATTAACAACTTGTGGTGGAAGAAATTTCCTTCCACTCACCGCCGTCTGGCGAAAGTTTTCAACTCATGGTTGAACGAGGGGCAGCAGATTCCGGACTGGTTCGTTGAGGGACGTACTGTGCTTATCCCCAAAAAGGGGGATCTTTCCGACCGGAGGAATTATAGGCCGATCACTTGCCTCAACTCCTGCTACAAGATATTTACACGTATCTTGAATGCTAGGACACTGAGGTCTGTTGATCCGGTCTTCCAGCAGATACACGAACAGCGTGGTGCCAAGAAGGGCATGGCAGGTTGCAAGAACAACCTGCTGATGGACCGCTGTATTGCACAGGATTCTGTGTAATACAATCGGAATCTATCGATGGCCTGGATTGATTACCGCAAGGCATTTGATACAACATCGCATGAGCTATTATTGCACTTGCTCGAATGTATTGCGGTACCAGCACCACTAGTGAGATGCATAGAACAGCTGCTGCCACTCTGAAAGACTCATTTCGCCATAACATCAGGTGCACAGCGGGTCACGACAGGGAAGGTGGCATTTAGAAGAGGAGTTTTACAGGGTGATTCCCTGGAGTCCTCTCCTCTCCTGCATCTCACTGCTACCTCCGGAGAGCGCGAATTACAAAACGCTCTTAGGGTGGTCGAAGAATATACGCGGGCCATAGATACCCGCAAGATGATGAATATTCACAGAAGTATTCATCCTAGATCATCCGTTCCTCGTATGTACCTCCCACGTCAACGGGGGGGGCCGAGAACTCTTGAGCCTGGAGTGTACGCATGGCAAAGTAGTACTGAGTATGACATGTAACATCCTCAGGAGCTCAGATCCCCTCTTGCGGTTCGTAAAACATCACGAAACTGTAGGAGTGGGAGCAGGATTGTTCAAGGCAGCAAAAAGAGCCGCAGATAAACTCGGTCTCGCATTTGACATCAGGCGAAGAGGCCGGCGAGGTGCTGATGTAGAGTCAATCACCGAACTTCAGCCAAATCGTCTGAAAGCCCGAATTGGAACTGCCTAACAGGAAAATCTGTTTCGGCAGGACGCCGATAAACCCCAGCATGGTGTCTTCTATAAGAACATAGAAACACTGGGTTTATCGTCTAGGCTGACATTCGTCTTTCTAAGGTCAGTCGGGCTTAAGTCCGAGACGGAGGGATTCATTATGGCCTGCCAAGATGGTGTTGTCAACACCTCGGTCTACCGTAGACGTGTGTGGCGTGTAGAGGTTCCTGAGATAAACTGCAAGACCTGCCATCGGGCGCTGGAATCGCTCATGCACTTACTATCTGCATGCCCCAGATGTGTCTTATGTCATTAAAGTTAGGTTATATAAAGAATGAGTATGATGAAAACAACGAATGTGCATGATTATTACTTACGATTTTCTGTGGTAGACTCCTTTGGTAGCGCATAATCGTCAGGATTAAAATGTTTCTTACAAACACGAATGTTTCGAAGGACTAAAGTTATCTCTATCACCCACTGTTTTAGGCGAGTTTTGTCTCTCGGAAGCATATGCCCGCCTTTTGTTTCCGAACAAACTGGAACTGCCAACACTGAGGCACAATTAACAAGGTTTTTTATTTGCTGATGTACAAAATAATTATAATAAAACACTAGAAACTTTTCCCGCGCCTAATAATAACTTTTGACATGATAACACTCGCCAGTGGCGCCAACTGGTGAGCCTGAAAACGTTAGCCCTCATTGTGTCAGAGCGTTAAGCCCGCCACACACGTTGATTACTGTAACTGTTGTATGTGTAGTCAATACGTTAAATTCAATACTTTTATTTCAAGTTAATACTTTTTGTACAATTGTTAAATTGTTGCTAGCTAAACTGAGCACAAAAACCTACATTGAAAAGTAAACGAGCGAACAATACAGTTAAATCCGGCTCTGCGTTCCGTAGCGTCTTACCCCAGACGTCCCGACACAATATCTGTTTCGCAAACTATACATTAGAGATTTTATCAGACTTATTGCATAATAGTAGTCGTTAAATCATCATTATTATTATTACAGTTAAGTTTCAAAAACGATCCTTGTAATCATGGACCAAAAGTTATTTTTCATATTATCTATTTTTAAGTGGTTTAAAATGTTGATCAGTTTCATTACTTTTAAGGATATGCACTTTTAAAACAATGGATTCTCAACAATGATAGTAGCAAAGGGCCGTTTAAACACATGAGTCTCGTAAACGAAGACGATGATGTCATATCCGCCCGTCCTAGGTGGAATCATTTCATTATGAAGTTAAGATTAAAGGCGACTTGATTAGTATTCAACTTTCATGCTCACGCTCAAATACTGTTTCCGGTCACAGACCACTCAGATACATCGGCTAACTATGATTAATTATCATATTAATAGCCATCGATTGGTCGATTTGCAATTATTTTTAAAAAAGATAACGGATGAATATAATCATATGATCTGGTCAAAAAATTAAAAGTAAATAGAATTGAATTTTGCAATTAACTTAACCTCCTGTATCTCTAAAAAGACCTGTATTGAGTGATAGATTACGACTCATTTAAGAGAAAAGGATGTACCTAATATCCGGATTTCAACGGGATTAATTTTTGTTACTGAAGAAAATCTCAGTTCCTCGGTCTGAAACCCAGAACTTCTGACCGAGAGTCATGTGCACTTGACTTAAACCAATAGTCGTACTAATTAAAATAAAATATATCAATGCAGCTTTTTTCGAAAATAATCATAATCACTTAAAATCTACTCTAAAATGAAAAATGATAACCGCATACAATTATTCAAAAACACTTTACAGGGTTACCTACGACTAAACCACACTCACCATTGAATTTACAATGAAATAGTGCCAACTTGAAAAGTTAACACAATCCAAAAATTTTTCGTTTCAAAATGTTTATATATTTATTTTAACATACGACTCTATTTAACTAACGCAAATTCTGTGTTTAAAATAAAAGTTATATGTACAGGGTGTTACAAATTTTAGGTCTGTAAATTAAAGCGGTGTTTTGTCAGTTTCTGTCAATAGTGCAAGCTTGTTTCGACTTAACATCTTAATTTATTGGTTTTCAAAAAAAAAATTACACAAATTTGAAGGGCTCCGTTATTATGGATTTACGAACTCATGTTTATGGAAACTTTTTTCGTGTTTTTTTATTTAGAATCACCACTTAAATTTACGGACCTAGAATTTATAACACCCTATAAGTACAACACACTAGTTTGTACTAATAGTTCAAGAATCAGGTAGTTTTACCTGGAAAGTTTTCCAGAAGTTTTGATATACTCTTTTCAAATGTTTGCTTTGCCATCTCGTATCTTCACCTCTCGCACCGCCATATTGGAAAAAATGGAGCTAAGAACGAGTGTTTCAATAGTATCCCATTTTTCTGCTCATTTTATGATGAAAATAGTTATGTAATAAACTAAAGAAAACTTCTTATAAATTATGCCTTTGTCATTTTTTTTGTAAATATTTTCGGCTGGCGTACAAGCGTTACAAAGTTTGCTCCATCATGTGTATTGGCGAAAAATACTCTCCTCACCAGTATTAGGTGGTAATAATAATAATAATAATAATTATTATTATTGTTATTATTTTCCTTTTTAACTTTTTGGAAAGTTTTAACCAATTTTATTTAACCTCGCATCAAACTACACTATGCCACAAATGTGACTGTGCATAGAAAGTTAAGAGTATTTCATATTTTCATGAAAAGATTGTATTGAAAAAGAAAAAATCTTTATGGGGGATTGACAACTTCTTTATTAACCTTTTTGCATAATTTGTTATGCAAGAACGAGGGAAAACAATTTTAATTTAAGAAGTGTTAGCCGAGGAGAACCAACAATGTCCTAAATCTTTCATCAGTACCTCGTATTATGGCCCCTCACTCTAATTACTTCAAGTATACGTCTGGGCATGCTTCTCATGATATGGTCGATCACATCTTGTATGGGAAGAATATATGACAGTTACCTAATCTTCTCTGGAGCCAGTTGATGGACATGTTCAATGAGATTCAAGTCAGGAGGACGCGGTAGAAGAGAAACGTGATTTATTCCGTGAGTTTCAACATTGAATACTTGCTAAGTACGATGAGGGAGAGCATTATCATCAATAAAAATAAAATTTTCGCCAATAGCAGGTTGAAGAGTCATCTCAATGTTACTGACAATATCATTGGAATACATTTGTCCAGTCATGGTCCATCACCTACAGATGTACAGATCGATGCATCCTCCAACACATATTTCTCCTCATACTATAAAACTGCCCCCTCTAAAAGCTACTGTGGGTTTGATAAATCTTTGGCTTCTCTCCCCTGACATCCTCCAAACTAAAAGACGTCTGCGATCGCTGTGTAAGCCGAAACGAGACTTATCGCTGAATAAAACTGAACTCCATTCCATGTCCCAGTTTTGATAATCCGTTGCCTACTTCAAACGGGCTGCATGGTCATCTGGACTTAACCGAGAGGCTGGATATGAAGGATAACTTCACAGGCCAAACTACCTGAATCTATTTCGTACTGATTGGGTACTTACTGTAACCCCATATGCTGCACATAAGGTGCTTCTTAGGGAAGCGTAAAGAGTATGATCCTTCTTATTGTAAGTCGAGGATAACAATCTTCGGGGTCGACTACTTCTGTACCGTTCTTGTACAGAATCAGTTTCCAAAAAGTATAGCGGAAATATAACAACGACCATTCCTTTTTTGTACCTATAATAATAATGAACTGAATTCAATCATTAAAATGTTTGCTCTTTCGTTACTTTATCGAATAATTTATCTATAATAAATCTACTGTGTTGCGGTTGAAAACCCACCGTTTTTTGAATATGGTAGAAAAAGTCGGTGACATTTTTTTAAAATGTACATTTTTACCAATTGTTCTTCACATTTTTTACCACTTCACCAAAAAAATAAATAAATAAATAACAGGAAAATATACATAATTTATCTCACACTTTTTTCACACAAGTAAATAATAAGTAAATAAATCCTAATATCCGGGATGTTATTAATTTGCCATTTTCAAAATGCATTGCAATTTTCTGTAACATTTTATCCAGTCAATAGATTGTTCTTAAAATGAATAAAAAAAGTAGTTTTTTAGACAGTGCTTGTTACAAAGCAATTTATCAGCATGAAAGTGTATACAGTGTTCGCCAAAATACGTGGAGCAAATGAAAAAAATAATGTATTTTTAAATTGAGAGTAAAATGGGTTATGAAGATTTGTTTTTATAATTTTAAACATATTGCGATTTTTGGTTTGACGGAAAATTAAAAAAATTAAATCAATGCCTTCATTTCATTTTCTGCAGGACCAACTTCGTTCTCTGAATTTAATTTTTTCAAATGTATGCGCTTAAAATATCTGAGTATTTATGTAGTTGATGTAAAACTATAATTTACAATAAGATTTCGATTAGACAACACGATTTTTATAAAAAAAATAAAAAAAAATAAATTTTTTTGTTTTTGTTTTTTTTTTTAGGTGAAAGATATCTAAATATTTTACAATATTTGTATAATAACTATTTAGAAAATTTACCTCTCGTCAACATAGAAATATTTTTTATCAGCATGACGGTGCTCCCCACATAACGCGTATTTGATAAATAATTTTTTACAAAAAACTTTTTACGATCAATAGTTCGCCAATAATGAACCTTTCCTATGACCTCCTCGCTCGCCCGATTTATCAATTTTAGATTATTTTATTTGGTGAACTATTTAAAATAATTTATGAAAGCACATTGACAACTATTGAAGATAGTATGTAGAGAGTAAGAAGTGCATTTCAAAACTTATCACAGGATTCAATTAGAAGAGCTACCCATGAGGAACTAATTCGAAGGTGCGAAAAATGTGTGAAGGTTCGAGGGCGGAATTTTGAACAAATAAATTAAAATGCAATCATGTTTTTAGTTGATTTTATCTTAGCTACTTTAGTTTATCCAAAGTGTCTTCAATCCAATTAATAGGCATATTACAGTGTTTAGTGTTATTTTCCGTTTTTGTGGATATCTAGTAACAAATGTACAAATTCTTGATATTACTTTATCGCATTCTCCATAAATAATATACAAATTCTAAAAGTCTTCGTGGGTGTAATTTAAACGCGGTGGCATTTTTGACATAAGAGAATAACTGACATTACTGATTGTCTCTAATCATGGCTAATTTGATAAAATTTTCACTAAAAAAATTCATGAATTTCTAAGAAAATCGCAAATATTTCAAAAAGTTGTAACTTAAACCCCCACAATGCTTATATCAGAAAAAAAGGAATTTAATTATACATAACTTGATGTAAGAAAATATAGGGTGTTCCATTTGACTTAAGCAAGTTTTCGCGGTTTGAAGTTTTACAAAATGTAACGTCAAAAATGGAGCACTTGGTATACTATTATTGAATTTTTCTAAACCGTAGAGCGTAGCTCACCTTTGGTTTTTGTGCATGCCAAAAAGCAAGTGAGTATTTTTTTACACGAAGAAAGTTATAAAGGTTACTGTAAACCATTACACCTGTCAAAATTTTTTTAAAATGTCAAATGTCTCTGAAATGGCTGGGTTTAGGCATAGGGTATCCTACATGTTTTTGACCCAGAATTTTATGCTCTTTTCGAAAACCCTAAAATATATGGGATATTCCATTTAAAATAAGCAAGTTAGTATCGACTTTCGGTATAACCGGAAGTGCAAGATGCTTGTAATTATTTTAGTTGGATTGGCCACACTGCCGTTAGTAGCTCCCTAAATTTTCAAAATTTTCTGGTGCGTACTTTTCCCTATATCGATCGAAGCAGTTCCTGGTGAGACACACTGTATACTGTCATAAATTAAAATTTGGAATACTTTTTTGAAACGTTTTTTGATGTGTTCACAAATAAAATAAATTTTGACCTATTCTGTCAATTGTAAATTTCCTGTGAAATAAAAAATTGGGGTTATTCGACGTAATTTTCTTTTGTTTTTAATGATGCAGTGGAAATTGTCATAACCCATTTTAAATTTGCACACTGTTTGTAAATCTATCACTGTGCATAAATATAAAGAAAAAACTAACACAATGATCATCTAAACGACTACTACCAAGGATTCGATACACTTCAAGAAAGAATTTATTTTTCTCACCCCGTAAAGGCCTCATCCATAATCTGTAGTAATCTATGGGTTTTTGTATATATTTTTTAAATTCGTAGTAGTAGCTCAGTGTTTTAACAAATTGTGACCAGATTGTTTCTAATTAAAAAATTAGATCTGGAAGTCATGTACCATTTTAGTTCACAATTTTTTTTGCCGGTAATAACTAAATTAAATTATTTAAAATATAAAATCATTTTTTATTTTTTTTATTCTTACATTTTTTCCTACGTATATTAGTTTTTAAGGAATTCTGTTGGGAAGATGCAGTACATATTTTTATGCAAGGTTTTAAATATTATTTTTAAATCAAATTAAATTAAGGACTTTATGTCAATACTCAATTTACTTTTAACAAAATAATAATAATAATATTTTAACAAATATACAAAAACAAATTTCTTAACCTTCCTTTTTTAAAAATTGTTTTTGTTTTTTGTGTAGCACCAAAATGATAAATAATTAGTTATTTGTTATAAAATGCATTTTTTTATGTAAACAAAATCTTTGTATATACTGCGTATATACTCATATTATGTATATAACTATTAAATTCTTCAGAAACCTCAATTATGAGATTCAACATAGAATAATTCTGAAATAAATATATTCATCTTGCGAAAGTTTATTCATTTGCATAAAACAAAACTAGTTAGAAGTTTCTCCAGTTGAGATAAAAATAATAGTAATACTTTTATTGTCGCTGTTTCAATAACATATATCTGCATTAGTCATATCTAATACTCATTCATATTAATAACGTGTTGTAATTTTCAAGGAATGTTTAGGTTAATAACTTTAAAAGTTAATACAGTTTATCACATTTATAAACGTATTTAAATTTATCGATAACGGGTTACATTTTTTAGAACTAAATAAATATTGAAAGTATAATTAATTTTAAAAAATCTGACATATTATTGCTTTATATTTATGCATTTAAAAAAAATAAAAATAAAATAATTATTGGTTATTACAAAAACATTCTTTCAAATCTAACATGATAAGAATAATAAATAGATTTTTATATTTGATACTGACATTCTTATCAGAATGTGCTAGTATAATAGTTTTAAGCAATATAATGAATCAAAAATAACACATTCAATACATTTTATCATAGAATCTATTAAAACAACTACTCAGTCTAGGAGCAAGAAAAAATATTAACTCACCAAAAAGAAAAATGTTCACACTCAATAAATGATTTCCTCCATTAACAATACAAAAAAGTAAAATCCCTAGTCCGATATATACCTACTTTCATTCTTCTGAACTTTTCATGGGGCTAGTCCGCGTATAAATTATTTATAAAAATATTTGAATTAGATAATTCAAAATATGAATATTTTTGTCAAAATATGAATATTATTGGTGTGACTTGGCGTTTACACACACTGCCCCATGTTGAAAATGATTACACGCACTCATGTCTTATTAGTCATTACTAGAGTTCTGATATCATGTGGACGCAAAGAAATATGTGCACACTGAATCACAGTTATTTCTGCGGTATGATTCCTTACGGGCGAAGTATATTATTAAAAGTTGCTCCATATGTTTTGCTGTTAAAATTCGCCGCCTGTCTGCAAAAATCCATTTATATGTTGAAAAGAAACGTTCTATCTTGACAAAGTTAATGGCGCATGTTTTAAACAGGGGGACATTTGTAAAGATATCATATTTATTTGAGACTCTAAACAACCAACTTCTTTGCCCTGTAGTAGGTCTACTATTCGATAAACTATGATAAGACCAGGATTGTTACGTAAAACACTCTAATTGTTTATTTACGTGTTCAGCGATGTCTCCAGATAATTGATACATATATTGTCGAAGATCAAACATTACAATCATTGCATCAAACCTTAAAGAAAATCGCCCATACAAACACATATCTATCGCACTTGATCGAACTCCTAGGCAACAGTGTGACTATAAAACCTTTAAAAAAGAATTAATCGAGCGACAAAAATCAGGAGAAAATAACTGTAGAATCAAAATACATAAATGGCATCCAAAAATTATTACCGATCATTTAAACTAATAACGCCCAAAAAACACCCAAGAACTGACTTGAGCTACCAAAATGTAAGAGGACTTAACAGCAAAATCCAGCAATTCTACCCATCTGTTGCACAAGACGAATTTGACTTGATAGCCATAACCGAAACCTGGATACAGAAGGAAGTGTTAAGTACTGAATTTTTCCCTGAAATATACAACGTATACAGAAGTGATAGGAAATTACCGATCCCAGAATATACAACAGGTGGAGGTGTACTTCTAGCATATAAAAATGAACTAAGGTCAGAAAAAATTGAACTACCATATTTCTCAGCTTCATTTCCTACAATGGACATTTTGTGCTGTAAATATCAATTTCAAATTATAACTATATATATTTTTGTTATTTATATACCACCTAGTACTAACTTAGACCCATATGAATTATTTTTTTGAAGCACTGGAACAAATAGACTTTATTTTAGATACAAAATTACTTCTTTTCGGAGATTTTAATGTATCCTACTATGTTCACAATGATAGTAATGATAAGAAAACCAATTTAATTGTCAATTTTGTAAACTTCTTTGATGTACAACAACATAACGGAATATTTAACAATTTAGGTCGTTTATTTGATCTTGTTTTCTGAAACCTGACATGCGAGATTTTTCGAGATAATGCACCATTAGTACATGAGGACACTTTTCACCCAGCTCTTTTCATTAAAATACAACTTCCCCCAAAATGTACAAACTTTGCATCTACTAATGATCAAAAAACCTATAACTTTAAGAAAGCTAATTATCCAGCCCTAGATAATGCTCTTTTAGAAACAGATTGGTACTATTTACGAAATTTTTCGGATGTTAATTTAGCCGTTGAAGCATTTTACCATAACTTACATAATGTCTTATCAAGGTTTCTGCAGACGGCACTGGAATGATTCGCCGATATCCGAACTATAGTCATTACCAATAAAACCAAAATTCAGAATAAAAAAGATTCTTGATATTCGTAGGTTATTTTTCATTTTATGAGCTACTGAAAATTACTCAAATTTCATGGTGTAACGTTTGAATTGTTGATTAATTTGTTCTTTCCTTTCTTCTTTATGTAACAAGCGTTTAGAGTCTGACAGCATATAAAATCGACTCCATCTGCAACTTATGTAATTAAACTAAAAAAAACACATTAACCTTAACACTAAGCTTGCAACAGATATATATTGAAAATTAAACATAAAGGAGGACAACCATTAATCTAACCTTTTATTTTAATTATTATAAATGAGCAAACATTGGTATTTTTAGACAGTAAAATATGCATAAACACCAAAAGAGCATATTGCGACGGTCCATGCGCTCATTTTTTTTTCCGTGAAGATACAACGGAAGAATTATTTGAAGATTGGTTCAAAAAAGGTCTCAAATATTTCTTCAAATAGTGTATGATTGTTATGGACAATGCAACTTATTATCATAATAGACAATTAAATAAAGTGCCTTGCCAAAAATTTACGTTAGTGGCAATACAGGAGTACATGCATATATGATATTTATTTTCCATGAAGATTACAAAAAAAAGAACGAGTTACTTGATGTACTGAAAAGTTTTATTATGAAAAAAGAATACCTTTGCGACAATTTTCAGAGAATATGGTACACTCAATCTTAACATTTTTTTTGCTTTGGGTCGTAGTTGCTTAAGAAGTAACTAAACCTAAATTCGAGAAATGGGAACTAATGCGTAGAAAAACGATAGGGATATACAAGGACACACATTTCTCATCCTGAGGTCGATCAGGACATTGTTATAACTCTGACAGTACTGGGAAGACCTCGGTAGACAGGGAGAACTAACATAAGGAGAGACATAGTGCTTACAAAATTAACTTACAGTTTAATTTTAGTTTCTTTTAAAAAAATTAACAATACTCTTCTTTGATCCAATTAACAACAGATGTAATAAATTAAAAGGAGCATAAACATTACAATTTAGAATATTTTTAACAAGCTGAGTTGAGGCATCTTTGTATTTGATACAGCCAAAAGAATACTTAATCAAGGTCTCCTAAGATGTTACAGTGTTAACAATTATATCTGAAGTAAAATGAGTCTTGTACTCACCATCTGATGAAGCTACTGTGTGGCCAAACAATTGTCATAAGTTAAATAAAAATTGTGAAAATCAAACATAAGTTTATTTTGTGTTTATTTGTAAATACTCCAATTTTAAATAAATGGGCAGGATAGCGGCATGACCAAATTTTAAACGTACCAATGTTGTAATATATTTTGTTGGGTAAGGGAAATCATTGTGCCAAAAGTTGTTTGGGATATCAGAATGAATTAGGGTGTATCTGGTAGGATTTGTCAAACAGAATTGTTCCATAAATAGGACCATTTACTTTCAGCTTTATCTGTCTGTCATTCATCCAGGGGATGTTCTGAATTGGAACTCTCCTTGGCCAAAAGATCAACCTGTTCATTATACTACAAACCAATATATGCTTTCACCCAAATGAAGTTAACATCCCTTCCAGCAGATTTAATTTGAAATATAAAACTTTTTATTTTGTAAAAATAAGGTTTGGTTTTGTAGCCAAAAAAGTGGATGTTTTTCATTCTATTGAGAACAGAGAGCGAATCAGTTAAAATGATTGAGTTATTAAGTGGAATTCTTAATATGCATTAAAGCCTGATAAATCGATATAGCTTGAGGTAAAAACTGAGGAATGTACGTCTAATTTAAGTTTAGATTCAATTTTTTGAGATGGGACAATAAAGGCTCTACCAGTACCTGATACAGATTTCAAAGCATATGCATAGATAAGCTCTGGCTTTTCAAATTGATTTAACACGCATTGTAAAATATTTGCGCAGTGTTTTCGCAGTACTCAGGCACGATAATAGATGTATCAGAAAATAAGCTGAAGTAGATAATTTCTGATATGTAAATACAATCAGTAATTTGTAGCATCTCAATATTCTCTCTGTTAGCTGAGCAAAGAGGGCGAGGTTTTCTTAACCCAATATTTATTATGGCATCAACTGAAATCTATAATTCGACGCAACCATATTTCATCTACTCCAAATGACGGTGTATTGGAACTAATTGATAGTGAGGTTTAAAAAGCTTCCTGTAAGGAGCTATTATGTTTTATATGTTAAAAAGATTCATAATCCTGAAGTGGATTAGAACCTTTGATGTAAAGCTAACACTGACGAATTTTCCACAAAACACCATATACTACACTCGACGCGCACTTCGCCAACCAAGTTGGCATCATCTGGAGATGATTAAAACTAACCTCATGCTAACAATGTATCTTATTTATACCTAAACTATTGAAATTAAATAATTACAAAACACTATTTTTACTACAAGTTTATGGTTCGATTTTCTGTGCACAGATGTTGCTTAAAAGCATAGAGGGTGAGGTAGTAAATTTAAGTTAAAAAATAAAAGTGAAAATTAGACAAGTAAAAAGCAGTGTTTTGTAACTATTTAATTTCAAAATGGATTTTCACAAAGTAACGTCATCCTCAATCAACTTAAACTATTGTTACGGTTCGGTGAACCGTGATTAACTAGCCAATATAACGGACTATATGGGATTGACCCTTTGTCATTATTCATACTATTTTTTTTACTTTGTAATTTCCAAGCCTTCAAATTCATCCAGCTATCTAGTATTTGTTACGATCCTAATTATTCTTAAATTGCTATTGCCTATTTTAGGGTTGTTCTCAAACTTATGTCGGGCAACACTAGATATTTGAGATGAATCTAGTTTAAATTGATGATCTAGTTTGTCCAACATATTTTTGATTACAATCTTTAAAGCTAATTTCATAAATCCCCGATTTTTCGTTAGTTTCAGTTTTGTCTTTTGAATTGCCGAAAAGTTATTGTAGATTTTTTCCGCGAAATGAACCACTGTCATACCTATATCTTTAAAAGTCTTGCCAATCGAGGATCGTATGGAATCGATACAAATTTTGGATTTTCTCCTTCATTTTGAAATATCAAGGAATTTTGAAGTATCTTTAAATTTATGTTTCATAATTATTTTATTAACTAAACTTACAGTTATATCCTTATTCAATGTATTTTTTTTCACATCTTTCCCAATTCAGGGAGAAGCTTAGTAGGTGATGAACTAAAAAAATTAAAACTCGTCATTTTCTGTCGAGCACAATGGTGAGAGTCCTTAGGGATCTCATGGTATTGGTATCGTTTCTATATATGTCAGATTCATGTTTTCGCCATTTCTAATTATTACATTTTACGCTTTGCCACGGGCACACGACATATTCGCAAGAGTCTGCAGTCAGGGCTGTAATAAAAGTTTCTAAGAGAGAAACTCAAAACGACTTTCTTGGAATTGTTAGTGCATTTTGTAGTCACACAACAATTTACCGCACTCATTTTAAATGTACCTGACCAACACGGCCGTTTTACACACAACATAATTAAACACGATATTTAAAAATTACATAATATTTAAGTACGTCTCTGCGCCACAGATGTTCACTAAACAATATCTAGGATGAAACTAATCAATCTGCATACTAAGGATGATGCGCAGCATGCGATGCGCGTACTTATCATTTTATAAGGAGTTATTTTGCTGGTTCTCCTTATGCTGTGGTATTGGTAAGATTTTTAACATTATATGCAATGCATTACAGAAAGATTTACTATTAATTTAGGTGACGATAGCGATAGGGAAACTGACAGCTAAGTTATTGTGCTTTTATTTTAAAAATGTAGATAACATGGAATTACAACAAAAATTTTATTTTGTATAATCCATTGTAATTGTAAATAAGCTATGATTTTTTCGAAATTTTATTTATTTAATACATGCCTATTTGAACCACCTGCTGGGTTTATGGCCAGTGCTAATAGCCGCTATATTATATCTATGAATATACTATAACTGCCAGCGCTCCTCCTAAACTTGAATTTTATGAAAATCTCCTGTCCCAACATATGTTTCTTCCTATAACAGAAATTTATATCATGTTGCACTAAGATCTTAAATCGTGTAGTGGAGAATTTGATTTAAAATCATTTGAATTGAGTTAAATAACTTTATTAGGAACCATCTATAAAATTAAAGCTTCTAGGCAGTAAAATTGATTTTAATTAATTTATTCTGATTTGAAATTGGATAAATTTGAGTCTTTAAATTTTTCGGTTTCATTTGTCATATCATTTTTGTCACTTATTTATTTTCATATAACTTTTTTTATCCTGTAACATTTTCTGATATAATTGGTGCCCTGGGACCTAAGCCTAATAACTTAGTAATAATAACCCATTATATGCGCATCTCTTACTGGTAAACTATTAGTCACAGAATCAAATCGCAGTCGGCAACGTCGAGTGCAATTTTTACTAGTTTTACTGTACTGTTAATATTGACAAAGTTCAGATCCGATGTTTACTGAGCAGTAATAGTACAATAACCTTTGATTTTCGGAACTGGATTTTATAAGATGGAATTGATAAAATTAATTCCCATGCATTAATGACTAATTATCCCCAAATTTATTGTTATGGCTCTTGCCTTGACAAGTTCTTTACCGTTTCAAAGCTGCTGTATTTTGAGACTCGAGATATTTAGGTAAACTACAATAATTTTAATTAAAGTTACTTAACGTTTCGAATTCCTTTATTTTCGTTAATTAGTTAAATTACACTTTCATTGATGCGTAACGAATATTCTATGGAAAATTACTGGGTTTTAGTTGGAAATGTCAGCGAAAGACCATTAATTTATCTTATGCTCGGCAAAAACTGATATCAGACTAACGGTAAAATTCGCAATAATTATAAAATCAGGTATTATTATCCATGTAAATCAAGTAAAAAAAAAAAAAGAAAAAACACTTTAATGGATTTCAACATCCGCCGTTAATTTATGAATGAAAATATATAATTCACCATTATGCAAAGTGCTATAGGAATGCTATTTAGTAATAGTTATATATATGTTACTACGATTTACATAACATAATAATAGCCAATTTTAATATTGGACGTAATAGGATTTCGTAACCGATGGGCTACTAATTTGATAATTACATAATATCCCGTTAAAACACACATCGGTGTACACATTTTATCATATTTTATTAACGCGAATGTAAATCAAAATGCATATTGGTTAAAAAATATACAGGGTGCTTCAGAAATACACGGCACAAATGCAGCAGCATATTCCTTACGTCAAAATAAGACACAAAGTTCCTATGAAGATGGATCTGAAACGCTTCGTTTCTGAGACACCGGGTGATGAAGGGCTATCAGAAAATGATTTTTTTTATTTTAACAAAGACGGTTTTTTGAATTTTCACCACGGTCAAAAGCACCTATAAATTTTCGAACATGTATCTGTGATTAGTTTATTAATACTGTGATTTATTGTTATGTCAGATTGAAATGTCGATGCTATCAAAGTTTCAGTTCAACTAGTTACTGATTTTCTGAAATTTTTCGATTTAAAAATGCATTCCATGGAACAAAAAACTTATTTACTGGAATCTTACTTTAGAAATGAGTCCAAATATGAAAATTGTGAGTATTCTTACCGTGACTGTTAGGGAAGCGTTTTCCCGATTTCTTTGTGACTTTTAAAACTATTATGGAGATTGGATGGTGACGAATTTCCGAGAATCAGGCATTGGAAAATGAAAGGTTCTGAAACACTAAATAAATGAACAGAGGAATTGGTCGACACCATGTGATGGAAAACGATCTAAATCTTTGAGGAGGTTGATCCCATAGACAAATATGGGCACCTGGAAAACAATTTTAAAGAAGGATGTCGATGTATTCCACTACAAAATTCATTTACATCAAATATAACCAAGGCACCTCATTCCGACGATTTAAACAATAATGATATTGTTGACATAACCTTTTCCCCTGACGAGGTATGGCTTCTTCACTTGAAAAACCAGGTTTATCGAAACAGTCTACAAAATGTCGAGGAATTACGAAATGCAATTTCTGAAGAAATCAAGATAATTAAACTCCAGCGGTATTGCATAATGTCTTTGAAAATTTACAAGACGGGTGCTTCTTTGCCTGCAAAATGAGAGCAATATTTCGAGCAATTGTTATGACTAGACTCCTGATGATTTTCGTGCGTGCAGGGCGGACACTTGGGGTAAGAGACGATATCAATTATTTGTATGAAACAATTAAAATACATACATCTAGTGTCTTAATATTTCATGATGTACTGTGTTCAAGGCATTAGCATAGATTGCAAGGCATATACCAGACAAGTTACATGAATCATGTTGGGATACGTGGATCGTAAAAGGCTGGCAGCTTTACACATACACTGTGCCCAAGATAGATGTAACAAGAGGTGTAATGGATGACAAGCAGTCGAATTTTGGAATGGCACTTGGAAAATCAGTCCTGCTTGATGCAAAATATCAAAAATAAGTTGATCGGAAATCAATTTATAAAAATCCTCATTAATAAACTACCTTTATTTTTCAGGATATGTAAATTTCCGTTAAAATGTGTTGTTTAGAGTGCAATTTATGCCCCCTTACCAAATTTTAGAAATATAAATTTACTGTTGGAACTTAATTTTTTTTTCAATAAATTGGTATTTTATTTTGAATTTTTAAAAATTTTTGCAAGTGGGAGTAGTGATTTGAAAACACAAATATCTTTTCTAAAATAAATTATGAATAACTTTTGTTTTTAACGTCTTATCTTATTTTCAACAAGGAACTGATTACTATTGACAAAAAGGGAGCAGTTCCAACAAAGTAAATTTATATTCCTAAAATTTGGCAAGTATGCATTATAAACAAATTTTTTTAACGGAATTTTTATGTACTGAAAAATGAAGGTAGTTTATTAGTGACGATTTTTATAAATTGATTTAAAATAATCCTGCAACAACACGTAACTCATTTTTGATATAGCATACCCAACTAACAAGAAAGCAAAATAGACCAATCTCAAAGGCAGTATAATTGAATGAGGTCAATAATTACTTAATTTTGTGTTAATAACTTCCTTTAAAGTTATACCAGCTTTAAATTTGTTGTTTAGGTCGTAAAGTACTTACCTCTTACCCATAAGATATCCTCAAGATCCACTGATTTAATAAGTAATTGAGGCGAGTTAAAAATTACTCAAAATTTACTTCAAAAATGACTTCACACTTCATAGACACATTAGTTAATTTTAATACTAAGTGACCCTGAATTTTACTTAAAAACATACTCAAAGTCCACAAGTTTATTTAAGTAATTTCGCAAGGTTAAAAGTACCTGTTATTGATTTCAAAAATAACCCTTAGTCATAAGTCATTGAACAGGTTGTAAATTACTTAATTCTACCCTTTTAAAACTCGGTAAAAGTTGTAGGAATGTTTTAGAAAATATTTGGAAAATTTTTTACCTTCAAATAACCATTAAATTCGACCTATTTGAAATAATGGCATTATACAAAGTCCAAGATACCACTGAAAATTTAAAAAGAAGGATAATGGTCTTATTTAATCTCCAAATGCAAAATTAGTAGAAACTTGTGAAATTATTATCCTGCAACTTGTCAAGTGAAGCCAACGTAACTTTAATACTATGTCTAGTAAACAAAATGAGGGAAGATATATTACAAAATTACTGATATGGATGTAGAATGTCAAATTCAAGAGGAAACTTTGGAAGAAAATAATATATCGGAAATAACTGATTCATGTCATAGTAATATTATATTTGCCGATGAATTTGAGTTAAATAATATCCCACAAAAAAGATCTGATCAAACTGCTACGAAGCTATGTACATTGGAAAATAAACTTTCTTTGTTGGATGACCTTAATATAAAATATATATTAACGTCAGTTCTAATTGTAAAAAATGTAATTGGTAATGGCTCTATTTTATAATTTACCTGAAGGCCTACTTTTCTTAAATTGGGAATATGGACCTCAAAATCTGAAATATTGATTATATCGCCTTCGATGTAAGTAAATTTGTTTTATAGGTTCATAATTGAGTAATATCAGACTTTCAAGACAAAAATGTAAATGACTCCATATTTATTTAAGAAATTTATGTCCACCATTATAACAAATATGAGTTGTTTTATGGTTATAACGTTTAAATTAGTTGTTTCTCAGTAGAAACTTCAGGGCACTTAACAAATAAATCATATTTTAACTTTAATAATTCAAATAATCCTATTAACCATTCATTTTTTAGTATTTCTTTTAATTCCACACTTTTATCAACGGGCATAATTGTTTTTAGAAGTACGGTAATCATATCCACAGAAAATTTAGATTCGCAATTAAATTTCTTCCACAGACGATCACAGAACACAACTCTTAACTTTATTATTTTATTTATTTAGCCTAGTAACTAACTTGCAGACGTCATGTTAGTTGTTCAACACGAATACCAATACCATTCCTAAAACCTATTCAGCATTTCACCAGCATGCATTTCAAAATACCCCCTACGTCTCATATGGATAGGTGTTATTTTTTTAGGTAAAAACAGAAAACAATTACCTTAAAATTACCACAAACTGATTTACTAATAAGGCCATGTAACATTAATTTCCTTTAACCTTATTGATAAAACAGCTTCATTTGCATATTTTTAACTTCGAATTTACTTCAGGTTCTTTCCCCACATTGATAAATAAAATTCAGGTAAATTTGCCTTGTTACCAAATTGGTCAAATCAGAATTCTAACATTTCAGTAAGAGGACTTGACGTAATTTTGACAAGAATTTTTAGTTGGGTAGTACCAAGCAGGACTGATTCCCGAAGTGCCATTCCAAAAATTAAACTTTTTTTGTCCAGTACACCTTTAGTTACATTTATCCTGACACACAGTGTATATGCCGCTGCGTCTAATACAAGTAAACCATTTTCAATTTTAACACCAATATTACACAAAGCATTTACTACTATTTCCCTAACTGTTCGCTCACGCATTGGTTTGCAACACCCTTTTACTACATATTAAACAGTGGAGGTATACACTGTTAGCACTTACAAACCGCATAATAACATTAATTATTTTATGCCCCTTAAAATATATGGACTTTGGCTTCGCGTCCTCCGTGATATTGTTAACATAGTTATTACTATTTATTTTTATCTTCGCCCCGTCTCCACACTGCAACGTTTGTAGGTAAACTGAATAGTGAATAAACAGGATCTAGATCTCGCTGCGCACGCACAGCTATTACCCTTTCCTATGAGAACTCAGGCAGGCCGGTTGAGAAGCCGGTTCAGGAATCACGGAAAGTCATTTTTTTAATTATTTTCCCTATTCTAAATTGTTTTTTACCATGTTTTATTTTTTCTATATCGGAAACACCTGAGGGAATATTTATGAAATTTCCACCCCATTTCTTATAACCGCGCAACGAAAATCATAAAAAAATATATTTGTTTTGAAGAAGTTGACCATGAAATCCTCAAAATAATTGTAGTTGAATTATTCAAAAAGAAAAAACAGAGTTGTGTGAAAATCAATTATGTAATAATTGCATGCTACGTACCTATTGGCTAAACCGACGTTTTGACCAGTCTGCCAACCGCAGCACCTATTTAGTTCGTTGAATAATAACTTTGGTACAGATCAAATTTAACAAAACTTTTTAAAATTCTCTGCATTAAGTTAATTTAGAAGAGTAAATTGTTTTTCTTGTAGAGTTGCATGACAATTAATAGTTTTAAAAAAGTAAAGGATACTCAAGCGCGATCGAAAATGATTGATTGTTACTTTCAAGCAACACCATAGTAGTTAGTAATTGAGGAAATTGTTGTTAAGTAGATATAAATGCGTTATTTCAAGTTAGGTGGTCTCTTGAGACTTTCTTACTAGGTCTATTGGTGGAATATGCCAGTTGAAGAGCTCCCGCGCAAAACCAGACAAGTCCGAGGTATATAATTCTCCAAAATATAACAATATCTTCCATAGACAATTCCATGTGTTCTAAAAGAAAGTGTCTTTGGGCAAACAATTAGTAATATTTCCACGACCACACTAGCCAAATATGAACGGAAAATTATTATACGTTTCAAAGTGTTTACAATAAAATATCAGGACTTCTTTAGTTTTGATAAAGAAGGGTGGACTTCTCTAGATCTGCATTAACTAATACAAGAACTTGTTCACTTTTATTTAAAACAAGTATACAAAAAAACTATATTACCTTCTGCAAACGAAACAAGGCTTCCTTCACTTTCCATGATATAAAAACACACAAAAAATACAAGAGTAAAATAACAGTCGACCAACGTTTGAGAAAATTTAATGAACAGTAATAATGGTTGCTTGTATTTTCTGTGTATCTGCGCTGTCATCTGAAACCTGAGATGCACAAATCACGACTATTCTGACAAGTTCAAAATTTTGAATGTGACGTATACTTTGCCTATTGTCTGGTAAATGGCAGAAGTTGTAAAAAATTGACAGATGCCATCGCTGCCTATACATAGAATTATTACCACACATGTAAACATTGGACTTGTTCAATTTTGGTACAAAATGCCCACTTTATAAGATAATTTATTAACATCTAGACTTGTTCAGTTCTTCTCGCTTTTCATATAGCCCTTTTAAAAATTGTTTGATTTTGCATTTAAAGTAAAACTAATATATTAACTCAGCTTCGTTATTGGGTGGACATGTTAAGTTTTGCGCGAGAGCTCTTCAGTACCATTAGATATTTTCAAGGTATTTGATTGAGAGAAACCAATCATAAACAAGCCACTATTATTCACCTCATCTATGGTATTAAACTTGAGAATCCTGAGATTTTGTTTAACTTTTCAGATTATGTTCCAACTGATGATTTTCAATATAATTAATTAACATTTCCTATACAGCTGTTAAATTTTGGCACCTTAATTATGTTAAACAAAATAAAATAACATACGCATCGATAGCACCCATCTTATGTTAGTAGATGCACGACCACATCATTCCTAACCAACAGTCAATTATACAGGAGTACATCTAGTAAAGTAGTAAATAATCTCTTCTAATAACATGTCAACTTAATTGAATCTTCACGATGCTGCAACAGCTCTCTGTAGATGATGAAGCATAAACTTATGGCTTCTAGAACAGTGGCGTACAAGCTAACACTTTAACAGTAAAAATTATTACGATCATCGAACTACACAATAGGTCCAGAGTTATTAACACGCTTTGATTAGCTTCACCTGTATGTTTGTTTGTAACCGACTCTTTGGACTCGATTTTGACCCACTTTAAACGGACAGATTTAATTGAAACTTTGTACACTTACGAAGAACCGGTAACAATACAATAATTTGATAAGTTTATATCATTATCCTGATCAGGATCGCCAGAATTAAATAATTTCCCTTTTCTCACGTATCCTCTGCGTGAGAGCAAGAAGCTTAATACTGTAAGTACATTCCGTGATTCTCAGTTCGGTCGTTGGCCGAGCGGGCTAAGGCACAAGTCTTAGTCGACGCGAAACGACGGACTCCTCGGGCGTGAGTTCAAATCCCATGGCTGAAAAAAATATATATTTTGTTTTTCAGAAGTATCTGTTGGATCGTAATATGTTATAATATCAGCATCAATAAGCAATATAAATATAGTTTAAAAAAACTAAAAAACACGCTTTCATAGCACATCAAACTAAAAAGTGAAAAATAAATATATTTTAAAAAAATTAAAAAACACGCTTTTAAAGCACATCAAACTAAAAATAATTATTTTTCACTTTTTAGTTTGATGTGCTTTAAAAGCGTGTTTTTTAGTTTTTTTTTTAAACTATATTTATTTTTACAAGGACAATAAAATACAGATATTGAACATCCATAAAATCACATATTCACTAAGAAACAAGGAAACTTATTATAAATATTTTCCAAAGTTTGCCTTAGGACCTGAGCATATATTTGTGACTAATACTTTATTTTAAACTACTGCCCAAATAATTCTCTAAAATCAGGTCAAACTTTATAATTTTATCTTGTATGATCCCAAATTTGAAAGATCTTGTAGCTAATACAATTTTTCTTACATATCTTGTTTTCAACTTTTTTAAGCAGTTTTTTCACACATAATGTTTTAATTCGAGGCAGTGGTATAATAATGGAGGAAATCTAATAAAATTTTTATATAGTTTTCTAAAATGACGGTTTCCGAAATTAATTTTAAAAAAATTTCGAAAATCAATCATAATAAGTGCCACTAAATTTACAGTTAAATTTTTTTATTGTATATGATTCTGCATTATACAGTATGAACATTGGCTGTGGAACGCTCCAAATAAAAAAATTCTGCTATCATCTGCTGCCAGAATCCTCGGATAGGCAACTTTATTTTTTAAACGCGCTTCTTTTCTAATAGTTGTCAATTTTTTTACACCCACCATTTCTTAGAACCCCTTTTTTTAAGATTCTGATTCTCCTTGAAATTCTGCGTACAGCAATATGAGGATGTGTGATATGAAAAAAAAATCGAGGTAACTGCGAAATTTTTATCAATTTGTTTTAAACAAATGAATAACAAATTGACAGAGCGACAAATAAATAATATATCAGTTCAAAAAACATTGAACTATCGGCTGCATTTATCGGCTTGGTGGTGTAATTGGCTAGAGCACGCGATGGCAAGTGTAACTAGTCATCTCATTATCGTAGCCGTCGGTTCGAATCCCGCCACCGGCACTGGCAATGTTGGAGAGTAAGGCTGTATATTCATGTTTTTTCTTAATATAACCCCCTCTTGAACACCTTCATCTTTGAATTCAGGAGTTGTCTAATTTGTGTGACTGTGGTGCTTATCAAAACAAGTTTTCAAGTTGGGTTCCATTTAATTCTTTTTAATTCGATGAATGAATCGCTGCCTAACATTTTGAAGCATCTCTAGGATAATAGCTAGGATTTCATTTCAGCGTTTTTCTTTTAAGGCCTCAATGAAATTTGATCTGTTAAAGTAGACCATACTCATAAGATAACCCCACAAAATAATCTAAAGGTGTGAGGTCAGGTGACCGTACCGGTTATTTAATTACCCATCGCCTTCCAATCCAGCACCCAGAAAAATTTCGTTATAGTAATCCTGAACAGTAACGTGGTAATGAGGAGGTCCTTCATCTTGGTAGAAACATGGGGGTCGTCGTGATTTGGGTGTAGCACTGCTAGAGCAGGAACGAGGTGGTGTCTGAGTAGTTCCTTGAATGAACTAAGGTCCTAAAATGCTATTCCCAACAATGCCAGCACAAACAATCAACTTTTCTGGATACAATATCCAAAGCCTTCATAATCCCGTGTTGATTCTCGAGAACCCAATAGCGACAATTTTGTTTATTAACCGTTCTGCAAAGATAAAACCAGAAAAGGCAATACAGTTGCCAAAATCAGCATCAGCATTGCACTTTTCCATCATATTGACACAAAATTCAATCCTGCTATTAGGATCGTCTTCGTTCAACTCATGAACTGAAGTCACTTTGTATGGATGCCATTTATGTTTTTTCAAGTACTTCAGAACAGAAGATTAACTGATTTCATTATCGGCAGCCAACGCTGGGCCTTTGCACTTGCCGAATTTTTAAAATTAATTCATATAGTCTTATTAAACATTAGCAATTATCAAATCTGTTTCAATAATTTCTACATAGAAAATGCCTAAATTATTAATTGAATATCAAATGCTAGAGGCGTGTCTGAAATGCTGTTCTATTGGCGCAACATCACGAACCAGGAAATCTCCCGGTGGTGGACGGTACGATACCTATATAGTTCATGGATTAATTAAGTACGGGTGATTGTTTCCTGAAATTATTTGGTTATATCTTGTCTGAGTTGTTGATATTGCAGTGTTTATTTAAATGCGACTTGTTAGTAAGTTGTAAACTGTACTGAACAAGGTTATTCCAAAGCTCAATCGGACAGTTTCCGAAAGTTGATTATTATTATTATTTCAGACATAATAAAATAACAACTATTTTCTCTCTAATTTGTACCTGATGTTTTTGCGATATTTTATTAATAGAGACCTTGTAAAAATAAAATAAATAATTTACCGCAGTCAAAATCACAATAAGCAAAAAATAAATATAGTTTAAAAAACTAAAAAACACGCTTTTAAAGCACATCAAACTAAAAAAGTGAAAAATAATTATTAATATAAACTGAAAACAATAATGACCGAAAAATACTAGTATTATTGTGAAAAAAAAGCGTGGGTTGCTCGATATACGAAAAATATGGCACAAAGCGCCCCACGCTTTTTTTCACAATAATACTAGTATTTTTCGTTCATTATTGTTTTCACTTTATATTAATAATTATTTTTCACTTTTTAGTTTGATGTGCTTAAAAGCGTGTTTTTAAGTTTTTTTAAACTATATTTATTTTTCACTTTTTAGTTTGATGTGCTATGAAAGCGTGTTTTTTAGTTTTTTTTAAACTATATTTATATTGCTTATTGATGCTGATATTATAACATATTACAATCCAACAAATCCTTCTGAAAAAAAAAAATATATTTTTTTCCGCCATGGGATTTGAACTCACGCCCGAGGAGTCCGTCGTTTCGCGTCGACTAAGACTTGTGCCTTAGCCCGCTCGGCCAACGACCGAACTGACAATCACTGAATGTACTTACAGTATTAAGCCTCTTGCTCTCACGCAGAGGAGACGTGAGGAAAGGACTGGCGATCCTGATCAGGATAATGATATAAACTTATCAAATTATTGTATTGTTACCGGTTCTTCGTAAGTGTACAAAGTTTCAATTAAATCTGTCCGTTTAAAGTGGGTCAAAATCGAGTCCAAAGAGTCGGTTACAAACAAACTCACAAACAAACATACAGGTGAAGCTAATAAAAGCGTGTTAATTAATAGCTTCAAACAAAAATAGAGAGTGTATTAGTGTATTAAAATAAAAAATGCCCAAATATTTATTTCAATCACTCTGAACAAAAATTAAAATAATCCGTTGACTGGGCAAAACTGTAGCTAATAAGAATTATTTCAACCCAATTCATAAAGCCATTTTTCATGTAGTTTTCTGTTTGACCCTGTATAAAAATTAAATGACTTGCAGTCCGAACTCGTCCAGTTACCTAAGAATTAATATCCCTAAATGCATATAAATGTTTTTTTATAAAAAAATTTGAGGTAGGCACCTTTGTTAGATATGTGTGAGAATTTTAAATACACCCTGTATAAAAGTACTTTTAGAAAAAGTATTTTTGGACGTCCTTTATCGTTTTTAAGTAAAAACTCTTTGATTTTGCGATTGAAATCCATTTAAAAATTAATATGAGTCTCACCAAAATGGATAATTGACAACTTTGTGTCCGATGATTTTCAGTAACACCTAGTAGGTTCACACAAAATTCCACGATGGAAAATATCTTCTTTAGGATCCCAAAATAACATTTAAAACAATCTGAAAAATCGTTCGAAACCCAAAATTCCTCGTTAGTTACCCATGTCTTTTACATAATATATTATTTTTTTTATGGTAATTGTTTTCTTGGGATTTTGGTTATTTTTTGACATAGATTTGAAAAAAACTAAATTGTTTTTATAAACACATTACAAACATTTCAGTGGCTGTTTTCCACCTTTTTCAATGTTGGACTAAAATATAAAACAATTTAAACATCTCAAATTACTACAATTTTTGGTTATTAATTGAATATCTTAGCTTAAACGAAAAATAATCCAATGTGACACTTTATAGTTTTAATAATAATGTTTAATTTGTGCGTATAGCGAGCACATTACTTTTCACGTATTTTACATTAAACAATGATGTTTTTCTGTTTACAACTAAGTTTGAACTAAAATCTTGAACTGGGGTGGTTCTTAATTTGTAAAATTCCCAATGCCTGTGACATGTGTTTTTTACGATTTTTTTTTTTATATTATTTTTATTGCCTTTGCATATTTATTTTTTTAATTACTCACATCTGAATGATCCGCACATACAAAAAATGCAACGTTTTTTTGACAACTTCTTTAGATCCCGTCTAATCACGTTTAACTACAATTTCTTACGTTTTTCGTTTTTTGAAACTTGGATAAAAGTTTTTCTGGCGTTTTTACACATCGGCACGATACACCAATAATATGATGATTTTGAGGAGTTGACCATTATATATATATGTAATTACTTCACTTAAAATTTCACAACAATCACAACACAAAATATAACACCACCTATTTACATTTAACAACGTGTTTTGCCTGCTTTGTGTTCACTTGCACTATGATAGTTCCTGTTCTGTGACGTCATCGGTTCGATCTGCCCAGCAGGCGGTGTTTGAGCGCGGAAATTAATTCAAACTTTAATGTTGAATAATTTTTGTAAAAAACAAAATAAAAAACTTTACACATTGTTTTTTTTGTATTAAGTAAAGATTCCAAAAAATGCCAAAAATTATATTTTTTGCATGGGCCTATTGCAACACATATATTTAATAGTACTTCTTCGGGCACGTAAGTCGCTCCAAATATGTCCCATTTCAAAAGAATTTCTTTGAATTTTGCTTACTGTGAAGCGGCACTATGGGATCCAGATCGATATGCAATATTAAATAAAATCACAGACTTCTTATGTACGCTGCCTATCCATGTATCCCCTCATAATCAAAATTTAGATTCTTTGTTTTTCTATTAAGTATCTTAGATTTTCAAAAAATACTTGGAGCAAATAAAACAAATGTGGGAGATGTCCATCGACACGAATAACATCTCAGCGCGCCGCTGCTCATGATCGTGATCGGATGCTGGATACAGGCCTGAGAGAAGGGAAATGCGGGTGACAGGCAACATGAATGAACGGTCGCGTGGCTGCTTGTGACGTCAAACGCGAGGAACCTGTTGAAGCACCTGGGGCGGCCCAGCCGAGATGTGACCGCGGCGCCGGCAGCGGGGGCGCTCCCGTCTTTCAACTACCTCTTCCAAGGTATAAATAAGTATATTTTTTGTGTTGAGCCTAAACTCAAATATTTATTTATATATGCCTCAGCCTGAATATAATTTGCGCTTTCAAAATTATGAGTTCGTTAGGTAATTTTAGTTGGTGCTTATACATAATTAGAAATTTGTTGGTTTTTAATAATTCGGTTTTTAGATAACTGAGAGTTATAAAAATTAGACAGTGGCAAATTTACCAAAATTTACGTTTAAGATGAATGAATTAACAGCTGATGAAAAGTTATTTTAAAATAATATGAAATTCTAATATTATGACCTATTTATGTGTTAAAATATTCCCTACTCTCATAAGAGTATTTTATTGAAAAGAAAGTTATTAAGTATTTCCTTTGAATCCTTATCTGCTTTAGAATATTTATTTAGTAATTAAAAAAATATCTTTAATTCGCAATGGACATTACCAATATATCATTATTACTCATTATAATAATAATAATAATAGTGCAAAACATTAAATGTACTAAATGTAGAAAGTGTAAAATTTCAACATAAAATAAAATACAATAAATAAGAGTAAAAAAACAGATAGGGTAAAAACATCAAATACGAAATATATAAAAATAAAAAGCCTAAAATTACATCTACATAAACATTAGGTGCGTTCTTTCTAACGGAGATCTCAGTTAATCTAAGTAGTTTTGCGGTTACGAAGTCTACATTAAATGAAATTATGCTTTTGTTTGTGCAGTGTAACTGTAAAACAACTTAGATTAGCTGAGATCTCAGTAAGAAATAAATATAGTTTAAAAAAAACTAAAAAACACGCTTTTAAAGCACATCAAACTAAAAAGTGAAAAATAATTATTAATATAAACTGAAAACAATAATGAACGAAAAATACTAGTATTATTGTGAAAAAAGCGTGGGTTTCTCGATATACGAAAAATATGGCACAAAGCGCCCCACGCTTTTTTCACAATAATACTAGTATTTTTCGTTCATTATTGTTTTCAGTTTATATTAATAATTATTTTTCACTTTTTAGTGTGATGTGCTTTAAAAGCGTGTTTTTTAGTTTTTTTAAACTATATTTATTTTTCACTTTTTAGTTTGATGTTCTATGAAAGCGTGTTTGGTAGTTTTTTTCAACTATATTTATATTGCTTATTGATGCTGATATTATAACATATTACGATCCAACAGATGTTTCTGAAAAAAAAAAAATTTTTATTTCAGCCATGGGATTTAAACTCACGCCCGAGGAGTCCGTCGTTTCGCGTCGACTAAGACTTGCCCGCTCGGCCAACGACCGAACTGAGAATCACGGAATATACTTACAATATTAAGCCTCTTGCTCTCACGCAGAGGATACGTGAGGAAAGGACTGGCGATCCCTGATCAGGATAATGATATAAACTTATCAAATTATTGTATTGTTACCGGTTCTTCGTAAGTGTATAAAGTTTTAATTAAATCTGTCCGTTTAAAGTGGGTCAAAATCGAGTCCAAAGAGTCGGTTACAAACAAACAAACAAACATACAAGTGAAGCTAATAAACGCGTGTTAAAAACGCACCTATTATAGAGCATCTAGGTATTGTCAAAATTAAAATATTATGTGAAGAGCTCATCAACAGTGTAACAACTTTTGTCCTTGAGAGATTTTTCGGTTTTGTTTAAAAAAATAATTGTAGTGGGTGAAGACTTATCATCACTTAATTTGTTATATAATTTGCAGCCAACGTAATAAAAACTATCAAAGGTGATACCTTTTTTAAAGAGTTACAAGATTTAATTTCAACATTGTTCTTGAGTTTTTTATGGAAGTGAATAAAATCGATGTAGTTTTATTTTCATTTATATTTAGTTTGTTTTTTCTGCCCAGTTGATTATCTTGTATACAAGTTCTGCCGTGATCTGTATTATATTTAAATTATTATTAGTGGTTATATTGGTGTCATCCGCGTAGCATACGGTGTAGACATTAAGTGTGCTATTTAGGAAAGAGATGAGGTCATTGGCAAAAATATTAAAAAGCAGTGGCCCCAGAGTGGAACCCTGTGGAACCCATTGTTTAATAGCACACCTATGACTACTAACTTCATTATTGAGTTTAACTATTTGAGTCCTATTACGGAGATATGATGCTAAAAGTTCTAGAGGTGCACCCATAGTGTTTTGTTTTGACATGTTCACTATAAAATCATCCTATTTAGTATTTTTTCTTGTTAAAATTCTTAAAACACATAGTTTGGGGAAGCAGCATTTATTTTCGGTGTATTATAACTGCTGTAATTAGGTATTAAAAAAACCATGCGAGTGATATTAAAATAGAATATTGCTATTATTATTATTCGAAACTATAAGTAATATTATTATTGTTAAAAATTAACTTTTATACAGGGTGTTTAAGAAAATATACCAAAATTTCTATAGCAGGTAGTACATCAAATAATAATTTGCTTAATAACCATATGTCCTAATATGAACAGTTTTCGACATACTGAGTCTTGAGTTGTTTTTAACACATTTTTTTATTATAAAATCAAAACTGCAATACATATCGGATTGAAATTAGGTATAGATACGTTTTAGTGATCGACAAATACGGTTAAGATAGCCCTATTGTGATATGTCATAGAGGGCATCATACGTAATTTTAATATGTTTTAAACATAAAATATATGAATTTTGTGACGAAAAGTTTTTAAAAACAAAATAACCATTGCATAAAATATTTTAACACATAATAATCAGTGTTGCCATATTTACTTTATTTAAGTATTTGTTATGGTAGCTGAACACTATTTGAAAATATTTGTGATTTTCACCGATTTCGTGAATTTGTACATTAATTTTTGTGTTATATCAAACATTTCTAAGACTATTTTAATTTGATTATAAAATAAAAGATAAGTATTTACGTATGTTTGAACTTATTGATAGGTATTTTCAATAATTGTGTATTTTTTTGGTCGTTTTTATTAGGTATTTTCAATAATTGTGCATTTTTTTTGTCGTTTTTATTAAGATTTATATTCCATTTAATGAATTGTGAAGAAAATGATTCTGTTATTGATTTACTATTTATTGCTATCCATTATTTATAATTTAAATTCTTTTTAAAACGGTAAAATTTTTCACAATTCTATAATGTAATGCACGCTCCAATACTAATCAAATAAAACATCATAATCAGGTAAATGTTAAAAATAAATAAGAGTGATTATAATAATTAATTAATATTTGTTTTCAATCGTCAATTTCGTAACAGCAATGTACTTACAATAAATCTATAACATAACCTAACTTTTTCGATTTCTGTTGAAGTTTTAAAACAGATACAAATTCAATTTTGTCCTCGTACTAAGGTAAAAATAGTTCTATGTGAATGGATTTATAATTGTATTTATAATTGAATAAGTAATCACCAATCATAAGACTAAAATTCAAAACTATTTTACTTTTTAACCCCTTTCTGGGGCTCAAAAAAATCCTGAAAATATTCCGTGAGCTCATATTTATAAATACTATCGAATAAGCAAATAAAAAAAAATATGTGGGAAATGCCCATTGTTTATTTAACATAAACAAGGTCATCGTTGTACCAAAATCAAACCTCATGGGTTGTTATTTTGTAACATTAAATGTGTAAGCCAGTTTTCAGTAAATTTCTAGATACCAAGTTACTAATAAATATGAGCGACGAAAAATATAGGAATATCAAAATTGTTTAATATTCAAAAGTGACATGTGACACTACGAACTAATAGCAAAAAAAGCTACTAATTTGTCTCATTTATTTTTCAGGCACTTAATACGGATATCCAATCAAAATCATCATCATTTTGATAGTAATATTAACAGTACTTGACGTTAGATTGATCTAGCTATATACCGTTAGATATGAAACATAAAAAGCCGTATCTAACTCTCTAATCAAATTCCCCATTTTATTTATTGTTTTATATTTGTAATGACTTGCTACCATACATCTTAAATAATCCAGTTATTATTTTTAAAAGAGATCTTAATTACGAATCAAAACAACACATATTACCACTTAACTGAATATCATAGGTTGAAAACTGATCTAAGGTATTAAATGTGGAGATAATACTAGAAAATTGCGCGAATTACATAGTATATTAACTCTTAAGATAAAAGTCCCTTGACCATAAAATTTATTATGATGTGTATGCAACCGACTTACACCCGCAGGCCAATTTGATAGTTCGAAAAATTAAAACGAGCGAACAGATATTTTATGGAGGTTGGAAAGAGAAGGTGGTTCATCGAGTATACATTCACATATATACCACATTTAGTTCCCACGATCTATGAATGAACAGGTATATATATACGGGGTCAGTATACCTACTATGTGCCCTCGAGGGACACGAAATTATACAGCAGGAAATATAAGTGTATGTGTATATATTAGTTGTAGTATCAGATTTGATAGTTTGTTCACTGTTTCCAGTGATAAATGTCGTGGGTGCGCTGTTGGTTATAGATCATTTTTTTTACTTCCTATTGCAGAAACCGCTATTTCAGCATAGATTAGACCTTATGACTTTTAAAGTTCAGTCAATCAACTGTTAAATGGATATAGGCAAAACATATGTTAATCAAAAAAATATTTTTAGAAATCAAACACTTCCTGTAGAATAAATAAATATATAAATGTACAGGATATTTACCTTAATAAAACTGTCTGGGTGAATTTCATAAGTCGGAAACATTATGTAATTTTATTTTTTATTCATGATTATAAAATTCATTTGCTTGATTATCATATTTCATATTGCTAATGCTTGATAAAAACAATTGAATTCAAGTACAGAAACTTTCATAACAGATATTAAAACCTTGTTATATAAAGGTCCCAAAAATTGAGAAAAACCTGGGGCGTGGCTACAATAATTACTTGTACAAAACCTGCCATCGCACTAATACGATGGTGAAAATATACAAAAAATATCAATATAAGAAGTATACTTAATATTTACAGTAAACTAATGAAGAAAAACTTTTAAAAATGCATAATATTGATTTTGAATGATTTGTTTTAATAATCAAGTGGATCATGTAAAGTTGAATTACGAGAATACTACAAGATTATGTGATGCGTTTTTATTTTCATTGTGTTGTGTGTAGACAGTTGACAGTTACTTTTATTTTAAATCATTTATTTATTAATGATTGTTCAAAAATGATCTAGATCTACATTGGTACTGGAGCCTCTTGAAGTCTGTAAATACGATTGGAAATGCTAAAGAGGATAAAGCAGCTTAGACGTATATATCAAGGCAGTGATTTAAAAAGCTTTGTTTCTGAAAATATTACAAAATGACTTGTTTACTTTTGTGTGAATACTGAAAGCCTATACTGAAGTTACTGAACAGACAAATTTTATATCGTGTTTTCATTTCAAAACAATACATAGGGAAGCATTCGGTCAAGCTAGTTCAGCTCCCTAGATACAAAATGTGACTGGAATTTGCCACAGCGCATCAAGTCCATACTCCCTCTACTCCGAATGTACGACTTCGACGATGCTGCTTTCCTATGTAGTGTGCAAATATGAAAACACGGTATATCTATCCGTAATAGTCACGTGATACCTTATCAATGATTTTCCATCCAAAATTAACTTATTGATTGTTTTCCAATATAGCTAAAAAAACGTTACATAATTCACACAAAAAGTAGTACTGACTGCCAACAAAAGGTTGTTAGATGAAATGTGTTAAATCCCCTGACTGTTATATATGGAGTTCCACAAGGATCTATTATTGGACTTCTGCTGTTTTCTATTTACATATCAGACTGATTTTGCACTATTCACCACTGTGCTGATGATCACAGGATATTACTAGTTTTCATTCGGCCGGTCTATATTTAGCCAATGACAAACTGAACAGAGACACGAAGTCACTAAAATATATCTGTTGCTCACAAATGGAAATTAAAATCAAAATCAGTTCTGATTCGAAAATACGGAGAAATCAAGCTATACCACTAATTAACGTGTTATTGGAGCTGAATTGAAGTAATCGACTGATTTTGTCGTTGTAACTATGGTCCCATTCAATGACGCAAAAATCACAATAATTTTTTCTTTGTATCAGTATCATTGTCATATTAATTAAGAACATCTTTTTTATTAATTAATTATGCCTTACTATGGTTCTACCAAATATTAATACTTTTTTTAATGTTTTTTTACCTATATATGTTCTTGGTCGCCCAAAACCATACTTGTTTTCTTTAAAAAAAAAAAAATGCCGAATTATTTTTTGTTATCTTTTTCTTAAACAAAATACGACCCCACCAATGATTTGTTGTGAAAATAACATAATTGTCATAAGTGACTTAAAAACTCTCATTTACAAAGGAACATTTTTCGAAAAAACAGACTACTTGACAAGAAATCGATAACTTTAGTTCAGCCCCAATACTACATGGAGTTCCAATCAGCATTTTAGAATGCTGCAAAAACTTAGGCCTATGGTTAAGATTTACAGCCACCGAACGAAGACGAACGAATGACAGTGTTTGACGAGAATTCACTTGAACGTTTACAGCTACAGAACATTAGCATTTGTTTAGGTTCGCTCTCATCAAGAAGTTACAATTGCTTAAAATAATATCTTTGTGTATTTTCTCCACTACTCGCCTTTAACTGCAAGTGCCAATGGGTCATTTCACCGTTTACAACGAGAACGAATTCTCGTTTATGTACCGCTTCGCTAATGAATCCCTGCGAATGCGAGCATTCGCTCGCGTTCGGTGGTCTGTTTACAGCATGCGAATTCGGCCATTCACTAAACCCATTCGTCTTCGTTCACTAGCAATAAACGCGCCTTTGCATGAAGATTTCAGATTTACTAAACATATTTGATTTTAAAGTAGCTTTTTTCATCTCCATCTATGTAACAGCTTAATTATATCTAATCTCGCATACTGTGATATCGTTTATGGGCCAGCTCCTGTAAATACCGGTGCAATGAGGTCTCAAAGAATTCAAAATTGTGATTACAGATTTTCCTTTGGAATAAGAAAATTTAAACTGATGTAGTGATAAAATCAACACACTGACCAGTGGCCAACTAAAATTAGATAAACTTCGTAAGTTACAGATGATATTTTACAAGTTGTTGGCTGTTAAAGTAGAAATTATTTCTTCAATAAAAAACAGAAAAAACTTTATTTCCTATTTTTATTTTTAGAGGACTTCCAGCCAGGTATATGGACAATTTATCCTACGTTTCGTCCGAGATTTCGGACTTTTTCAAAGGTTAAAAGCTAATATAAATTTTCTATAGAAAATTTTCTATAGTTACATTTACTTTCCATTAAGGTGTCTACAGACACACGTACGAACGCACGGTCATGTACGCGCGTTCATGTACACCAGTGTGTAGACAGAATTTTAGTAAAATGTCCGTCGAACATGTCTTGTTGCTGGTTGAACAGAATTAAGTGTGTGTAGGTAATAAAATACCACGTACAGGGTGGGCAAATTTCGATGTTTGTATAGGGTAGCTCGGTAACTGTAAGAAATACAAAAAAATGGAAGACACATTCTAGATTTCTTTTTTTAAAAGCAAATTCACTGGCGAAAACAAAAATTTGCCATCTCTTTTGTTTTCGAGTTATAAACAAAAGTTCAGTTTTTCGACTTTTAAACACATGTCAATATCTTGGTTGTTTGTAAAGTTATAAAAAAAAACACCTTTTACATTCTTCAGGTACTTTTTTCTGTATAATACAGTGGAGTCGAGAAATTTTAAAAAAAGTGCAATTTCGAGTTATGGCATAAAGTTGTATTTTTTGAAATGGGAATCATGGTTGGCTATGATTTAGTTAAAAAGGAATTTTTTTTCTCTTTTGAACTGTATACCATATGTGGGGTCGCTTTTGATGTGTAGTATTTAATAGCGAAAATAATCTTTTAGTAGATTACTTGAGGCATGTAGAAGCAAAACTCGCCTACTCCACTTTCGGTGAAAAATAGTTTGCCGCCAATATTATTTATTATTGTATTAGTACTAACTTGTCTTTAGTTCAGTGTGTTATTCGCAAAGAATAGGAATAAAAATAATAATTTTATATAAAAAATATAGTGTTTATTGTGCTGAAAAATGGGTAGTAGAATTGTACCAGCAACACCAGGTAAAGGTAGGAAAAAGTTCGTGATAAAGTCAAATGGAAAAGGGAATTGGCTAAACGTAACAGGTAAGTAAATACATTTTAGTTTTTGTCATAATTGTGGTTATTTTCGAGGTTATTAAAAGGTTATTTTTATCATTTATAGATGTGATATTAAAATTAAAATAAAACGGAAATTTTCTGTCATATACTCCAAAAAAATCAAATCAAGAGAAGATCTTGCCTTTTTTCAAAACTCTACTGTCGAGTGAAGTACCTTCAGAGGAGGAAGCTACTCAAAACGAAGATACTCAAAATGAAGAAGCTCTTGGTGCAGATGATTTTTGCGAGCCAAGAAATTTAGAAGAAGATGTAGGATAAGGATTTAAAATTTAATATAGTGTTTTGTTCTTCTGTCTAACAAAATAAAAATATGTTTCTGCAAAATTGCTTATATCCTAACCTTGTTATTGCAAAACTTGTCAAATCCCATGTTGATTCAAAACTTGTCTTTCAAAACTTGTCAATTCCATGTTGATTCTTCAAAACCTGTCTTATCCAAACTTAAATCTAATTTTCTTCAAAAATATGAAGATCGTCGTTTAAATAAATTCAAGCCGGTCATTTTCTTAAATATGTTTTACATGATCCATTAATTTGTCATAGAAATTCGATGTAATAAACCGTGTACACGTTTTTCTCATTTTTCTCAAATTTGTTCACAATGAACAAGTCGAGTTCTGCTTCTACATGCCTCACTTACTACTACTACTTTTTGCGTTTTTTTATATTTATTCCAAGTAGGCGTGTGTCATCTGTAACAATGTTTATCCGTTTGTCAGTAAATTACATATTAATAATTTTGTTTCCGTCATAATTACACCTTATTTCATAAAGGTGAAGACATCTTACGAAAATTACGAATTGTGATATTGGATCCGAAATATATTTCAATCGCTATCCAGATAGAAGACAACCTAATAAAGCTATTTTTAATAGGTTAATTGTGGGTCCTTCAACAAGCCAAGACCAAAAAAATTACAACATTGAAAATGCTGAAGAAACTATAACTGTAATTGGAATGGCGATTGCAAATCCTTCAATTTCAAGCCGTCAAATTGAAGTTGATTCTGGGATTTCAAGACGTCGAATTTTGGATATTTTGAAGACACACAAATTCAGGCCTTATAAATAAGGAAACAGCATCACCCGCAACCAACTAATCCTCAGCGACGATTGGAGTTTTGCATATATGGTATCGTCAAAATAGAGATCCATTCTTCTCTAGAAATGTAGTTTGGACAGCTGAAGCCTACATTAGCTGTGCAGGAATTTTCAACAGGCATAACGAGCACTATTGATCTGATATGAACCCTCACAGTATCGTTGACGTGCGATCTCAGGTACGCTTTGGTTTTAGTGTTTGGTGTGCTCTACGTGGCAATCGTATTTTAACATATCACATATATCAAGAAAATCTTAATGGCCAACGGTACTACGAAATCTTAAACCAAAATATTATTGAGGAATTTATGGACAATCCACCCTTAATTGAGGCAAGAAATCAGTTCCTCCAACAAGATGGTGTACCACCTAATAATATCAGGACCGTTTCAGAATTATTAAATACCAATATTGGAAATAACTGGATGGGAAGTAACGGACCAGTGCGGTGTCCACCACGATCACCTGACTTAACACCAATGGATTGTTTCTTTTGGGGCCACATTCAAGACAAATTACATATACAAGAAAACCAGTACCAACATAAATGAACTCACACAAAATTTTATAGACTGTGAATTCCATTTCAAATCTTCATATTTATAATGCAGTTCAAGTGTTGTGAAAGGGTGTAGTTTATGTATCGAACATAACGGACATCAGTTTGAACATTTACTTTAATTTGAATTTTTATTGTAATTTTAATGTATTATAAAATTAGATATAAATATTGTAAAAAAGCAATCTACTAAAAAGATTATTTTCGCTATTAAATACTTACACATCAAAAACGACTACACATATGATATATAGTTTGAGAGAGAAAAAAAATCATTTTTAATTAAACCATAGCCAACTATGATTCCCATATAAAAAAATTCAACTTTATGCCATAACTCAAAATTGCAACTTTTTTTTAAATTTTCTCGACGCCACTGTATTACACGGAAAAAAGTGTCTCAAGAATATAAAAGTTGTTTTTTTTGATAACTTTACAAACAACCAAGATATTGACATGTGTCTAAAAGTCGAAAAAGCGAACTTTTGTTTATAACTCGAAAACAAAAGACGATGGCAAAATTTTTGTTTTCGCCAGTGAATTTGTCTCAAAAAAGGAGATCGTCTTCAATTTTTTTGTATTTCTTACAGTTACCGAGTTACCCTATACAAACATCGATTTTTGCTATTTGCCCACCCTGTACATGATCGCGCATACATGAACGTGCGGTCTTAAAAAATGTACGTGTGTCTGTAGGCACCTTTTCACATGATATTTTAAAAACAAAAATTCCATAATATTTACTTGCAAAGTTGCAAATATTTCACAATTTTAATCCACGTGGGACAAGACATAAATATCTACATATCCCTCGTCACGCCTATGTCCTGGTTTACAATAACATACAATGCTGTAATTAAAATTTAAAATTAAGTCGAAATGTCTCGATGTACCTGTCAGGCACAGCAATCGGTCCTTTACATATCTGTATTCTTAACAAATTTTAAAAAATGTTGAATTTTTTTCTAGATCTAGTTCCTAGATAATATTTTAATGCCAGAAAATAATGATTAAAGAAATATATAAATCTGTGTCCAGTATATTTATTTCAGGTACATCCCGTATATAAAAGTAAAATGCCCTCGTAATGTACCTTCTAACGAAGCTCCACATTTGAAATAATCTGAATTCTGCGGATTATTACTTTCTTGTGTTTTCAATTGAAAAAAAAACAATTTATGGTATGTATGCGGGGATGATTTTAATGTAATATTCAGCATTCCTGCTGCTTCCTAAGGTAATAAACTCCATTATGCATCGATAAAGCATAAATTCTTCACCACTAATTATGAAGAATAAAGAAAGAGTTGTATGATAAAATGAGAGCATGTATAAATAAATAACAATTTTAAATATGGAATAAATGGAGGTATGTAAACTCGCCAACCGAAACTATTAAATCAAAATAATCCTTTTTCAGTGTATACGTTAATTATATTTATATCGGTATAGCCAATTAGGAATATAGATTATCTTCGCATATACACGTGTTCGTTGCATCGGAATGTGATTATAAAATATATCAAACAACTGCCAACAACTCTAAAAACTAAAGAAAAAATACAAATATTTGAAATATATAATAATCGTTTTCTATGGGTACAACTTATATACTGCATATTGAGTATCTTAAGAAAGATGTATAAAACTTTTTTGGTTTTGACAGACATATTGTATATGCATATACCGATGTACAGTGTGTACTTAAACTATGGAATAAATTCATTATCCCGGAATAAAAAAATATTTCGAAAAAATCCTCAGACAAATCGACTTTTATTGTTAAATATTTTTCATTTTTAGACACCGTGGGGAGCTGATTTCAAGGACCTTCACCTAAGATTGTATATTTTTATCATTTTTAGACTTTCAATGAAGAGCTTATTTCAAGGACATTCACACTTATGATCTGAAGTTGATAATTTGGAAGCTACAGATCTTTTTGAAAATCATATTTTTCTGAATCTGAGTGACAGCTCTGTAAATTCAATTGAAGATACAGCAAAGTGCCTTTCACGTATTTTATTTTTTTAAATCGGATAGCTACTTTTATTTCTACTACAGCCATACCAATTAAACAGATGTATCTCTACTAGTATGGCAAATATTGCCAAAAATAAAGTTATTTTTTTACTGACAAATAAGCAACAAATAAAATACACAACACACAGCGGTCTGAATCGTCATCAGATAATCCTATACGAGGTGTGTCCTAATAGGATGTCACTTTTAAATGTTTAACACTTTGTGTACAGACGTAAGAGACATGTCATAATCTCGACCAACCTGACGAACGCCATTGTATGGGTTCTGTACCATAGCTAGTAAACTTTTAATTTGGTATCCACGTCAACAGCTGCCTTTGATAAATCATCTACGAAACCTATCTTTCTAAATGTTTTCTCAGTTTTCCTCGCTGTGGATTGACCTATGGATATCTACACACTTCTTTTTGTATTCATACCCTGTCACCATACTTAATCATAAAAATTTCAAATCTCTGAGATACAGATAAACACATTGTACTAACTAGAACAAATTCACAAGTAGGAAACCAATACTGAAATGACAAAATGCTGTGTCCTCTGAAACGTCGAAATAGTTGACGTACCAACCAACTTAAAAGTTTATTGCAAAAAATCTATTCGACTACTCGTTTGTACGGTCGTATAAAAATCTTACCATATTGAAGTATTACTGGAAAATAGAATTTAAATAGAATGTAAAAAAAAAATCCCAAAAGGCGACAAATACGGTTTAGCAAGAATTAATTAACCGATTGGAATAAGAAATTCGAAGATGTATTACAATTGTTTGTTTTTTCTCAACAAAATAAATAATTTACTTTTAGTTTTATTTTTGACAATATTTAATTGATATGGCCATAGTCAACATAAAAGAAGCTATCGTATTTAAAAAACATATATTGTGAAAACCACTTTGCCTTCAACTGATTTTACAGAGCTGTCATTCCAGTTCAAAAAGTACCATTTTCAAATGTCTGCAACTCCCAAATTATCAATTTTAGGACCTAAGTGTAGAGATCTTTGAAATCAGCTTTTCAAGGAGAGTCTAAAAAATTAAAAAATATGCAATATGTCGATAACATCATAACCGGAACAACGATAACGCATTAACTAATATAAATGAAATAAAAGATGCGTAATTATAGAAATTGACGTCTCTGAGGATTTTTTTCGAAATATTTTTATATTATGAAGTATTGAATTTATTTACACACTATATAACAAGCCGTTTATGGATATCCCTCATTGCCACGCCATACGGTGCCACTTTTCGAACTGTGGGCTTTTTTGAGTTACATTTTTTTTTAGTTTCAATTGCGTTATTTTTTATCATCTCGCTTCCTGTTTCCACTGTATTGTATGTTCTTCTTATCCATCCTTTGTTTGCTTCTAGTTCTGTTTCTTAAATTTAAAAAATCTAACATTTTATTTGCCTCATATATATGCACTTCTAGAAAAAATAATTAAATAATTATAGGGTATTACATAAGCATACATACATACATACATACACATACATACACATACATACATACACATACATACACATACATACATACACATACATACACATACATACATACATACATACATACATACATACATACATACATACATGCATACATACATACATACATACATACATACATACATACATACTACATACATACATACATACATACATACTACATACATACTACATACATACATACATACATACACATTACATACACATACATACACACATACACACATACATACATACATACATACATACATACATACATACATACATACATACATACATCCATGCATGCATATATATCTATAATTAAGATATGTAAATTTATTCAAGAAAAAAATTTGGTTTACAATTTTTTTATTGTTGCAGAAGAAAATATCAAGAATGTGTTGGTGTTCATTATAATTATTGCACATTTGATGTAAAGGCGAAAATTTACCATTATTTGTACGAGGTATACTCAAAGTTAAGGTCATATGTTCCCTTGCGGTTACCCTGGGAACACGAACATTTAACATTTGTAATATATCGGGACAGTCAATGTCATTAGTTATTATTTTGTTCAAAAAGGTTAACTGAGATTTCACCCGTCTTTTTTCGAGACTATATAAAGAAAATCTTACCAGCATATATGCATCGGATATCCAATATACTCCATCCTCTCTGAAACAAGCATGTTTTAAAAATTTCCGCTGTACCTTTTCAATATTGTTAACATGTATGTTATAATAAGGACAGCAAATAATAGCTGCATATTCAAGCTTAGATCGCACAAAAGTGTTATAAAGCAATTTCAGCGTATCTGCATTATTAAACTCACGGGAGTTTCTTATAATAACGCATAACATTTTAAAGCTCTCTGATAATTGCTAAATCAGTTATTTCGTTTTCATAATTTTTTTCGAGTTATGTATACGAATCTTGAAAGTGTATAGCAAATTTATTAATAATATACTCATAGCCCAATACATCTTCCGTATTATCAATCATGGTGTCAGATGGTGAACTTATTTTTTTTTATTATTTAAAAATTGCCACAATTTGTTTGAATTACTGTTAATATTGCTTTCAATATTGCTGCAATAATTTGTATATGATATACCAATGTTTTCTTTGATTAACATTCTCAAATTTTTGAATTCAATTAGTGCATTTTCATCTTTATGCTTTTTATGCCATTTGCAGGCCCTATGCTTTAATTTAATATTATTTCACTGGTAAACCGGAGTGAATAACCTCTGTTACGTTGCCTAGTTTTCGATACATATACATTCAGTATCTGATAATATTGCATAGTATCTGATAATATTGCTTAGAACAAAAAAGTTACATTTTATGAGAAAAATGTGATAGTTTACAATTTTCTGATCATAATAATTGTATTGGCATATATAGGTAATTTTGTTTCGAGTGAGGTGGTATGCATTTTGCCGTGAGTGAGCGATTTCGATTTTAAATTATGAAATATGAGAAAACCGGTCTTCAAAGAAGTATAGCCAGAGGCACTTACAGGACATCGGCGCCAAAAACAACAAAAACAGTGTTCGTGTAGGTAACCTAATTTTATAATATAAGTTACGCAACTCGTTCTCCAGCATCGTCGTGAAACACATTCAAAAAGCTGAATGAACAGAAAACATTACAAGTAAAATATGATGCGACGATTATTAGACGGAGGTGAAGATCTTAGCGTGAATAAATATGATTAATAATATCAGTTAAACTAATTTTGTGCCTCAAGCAAATTAGAATAAAGTTCTGAATGATGATAGAACTTATGATATCAGATTAAGCACCTGAATCAATCCATAACAAATGATGCTTTTGCTGTGTTTTATTTGTTCTGTTATTGTACCAGAACAATATCTCAAAATAAAAATTTGTAGAAGCCATCTTTTTCTCTGCTACAAATGTCAGGGTGATTGTTTTATATGTAATTGAAATTTCTAAAGGAAAAATAATGCAAAGTTTATTTTTGAACTTATCAGATCCAGTGGTCCTTGGGTAATTTTTGACATAAGCCCACAAAAGAAATTGGCACTGTCATGTCTGGGAACCGTGCAGGCCAGAGATTATCTTCATTTCATGAGACTACCAGTAGTCCCTAGAAATAACATTTCCTTGGCAAAAGGATATGTGTATCCTATTGGAAGAAAATGTTATGCACATTCAAACTTTGGTAGTCAGACAAAAAAATCTCAATGTCCTCTAGCGTCGTCTCGTATTTTTACCGTTTTTCTTCATTATTTTCAAAAAATTAGATCCAATTGCACAATTTTCATAAATTTTACACTAAACTTTGTTTTTGTGTATAACTTACTTCAGATTTTTCCTAGTGTTTACTGGGCACAGAATCGACGCTTTAAACGATGGGTTTATTACCCATTGATATAAGTATGAGCACCTACTCACAAAAAAAAGAAATTTGTAAATATTTAAAATTTCCCACAGAACGTAATGCAAGCGTCACATACATCTGATCATTACTTGATAGCAATTTGAAATTTGTAAGTCTATATCGTCAAAATACTCTTTAAAATTCTCCTGACGTTCTCTTTGACATTAAGGTTTTTTTTACATTGTTGAACTGTCATTTTTTTATCCATTTTGTCTGATTCCCTGATTATGTTGTTTTGTCTTTGAGCGGATCTAGTCCCGAATGAGTATTATCAAGGATCATTTTATTTATGATACTCTGAATTTTTGTCTGAGAATTATTTTTCACCGAAAAAGTGTATTGAGTACTGAACGAAAAAACAAGTAATTTGAAGGTGTCACGTCATGAATCCCGATAATAATGTTGCATTAACACAACTTCTTGGGTAATGTTAAATCGCTACCAAACACGAGTAATGTAACGTGTAACGTAACGTGTAATGTACTGAGAAATCTTCATTTGGACGGCACTTTGAGCATTACGTGTACTGGTCGCCGAATGGTCGAGGTACTCCGACGGCTGTCGGTTCTTAGTGCGAACACAAAGGCCTTCGCCTTCTGAATAAGTTGCGAACAGCGAAGATGTGGACTAAGAAAAAAATCATTAGAGTTGATCGAATTATATAAAAATAAACCCGTATTATGGAATTCAAAAGGCTCTAAGTATTACAGAAAGCCATTAAAAGAATTACGCTTGACGGGAAATTGCTCTCTTTTCGACATGTTTGTTTTGACTGAGCGGATTAATCAATTCGTGGTAGCATTCGCACTGCGCTCGGATGCCGTCCAATAAAATTCGCATTACATTACACGTTACATTATTTCTGTCTGGACGCGGCTTAACGGTTAACTCATTTATTATAATTCAATTACATATATATAAAATTTTTTGATTTTATAATTTTTTTTCCATATACGTTAATTTTCATAAATTTAAATAAATTAAAATTTCATTCTTTGAAATATAACCAAAATTTTCAAATTATCATTTATTATAACGTCTGATACTTTCTGTTTTGTTCATTTTTATATTGATATTGAATTAACCGACAATAAAATAATGTGTATCTACTTTGGAAATGTAAATACTAAACTAGCATGAAATATACATCATTTTGTTTTATAAATTGTTCAAATGCGATAGTATCTAAACTACAATAAATTTTCAGTAAGTGAATTTCACATTTGTTCTCTCATAAATATTTCTCACAGTTAATAGTAGATATTTTATAAGATAAGATATTCGGTGAACATAATTTAAATCAATAATAAATTCAGGTATTTAAACTTTATTGCCTTTTTTCATGCCTATCACATAAATATATGTATATAGAAGTAGATACAGAGCCTTTATAAATAATCAAAAACCATCTGATCCATTGATACATTTTAACTCGTGATTTTGTCTTTCATAAGACTGCAGTCAGTACCTGATGAAGATTTTTGCACATACGTATGTGTCTAAGGAGTAGATTTGAACCATCTTTTGCTGACGGCACAACTTGAGGAGGCTGTTACAGGAACTAATTAGTCACGTGGTGTTCGATAATTTATGAAGACGCGTTATATGCGTACAGTGTTTTGCTTCTCACATTTCTCTTCTATACATCTCGACATCTCATTAGTCTTTTTGCCAAATGTGCAACATATGCAACTCCCTGTGTTTTTCCGTATTCCAAAAAATCGTTGTGGAATATGAGATAGGAAATAATTGTATTTGCGAAAAGTCATTCAGAATCACAAGTTATGGTCAGATGTGAAATTTCTTGAAAATTTTGGCATTTGGTTTTTTGTTTCACTTGACAAGACCGAATTGAAATAAAATATGTACCAAATACGTAACTTCTTACAACTATTTATTCATCCACATAACAGTCCCTCACATTTGAAACACCAGTCTACAGCGATTAAAGTAAACATCAAATATTCCAGATCACGACGTGAAGTTCATAAAGAAAAAATTATAATCACAAGTTGTACCCAAGTGTAATATTCTGTGAAACTCTAACAGTTTCAAACCAAGTTTTTTGTTTCCCTTTCCATACCGGTATTTATTTCGGTATATTACGGAAATAAATGATCAGTATTCTAATTTCCAAGATAATAAAAGGGTGTTCCACAGGGTAGTATGTTAGGGCAGCTTTTGTTCTCTTTATATACAACCGACTTTGGCAACTATCTTGATTTTTGTAAAATTTACCATTATGCTGATTAATGACAAACAATAGCTATTTGTGTTGATTTAAGAGCGCAAAGTGATATATTGCCGCTCTGAGCGAGAAGTTTGCCGCGCGACGCGTAGCGGAAATATATGATTTTCGACTATATTTAGCCTCCCGAGTGGGTTGGAACCTTTGATGTGAAGATAACACTACGTAGTTTTCCACGAAACACCAAAACACTATATACTGCACTCGACGCGTGTTTCGCCAACCAAGTTGGCATTATCTAGAGATGATTAAAACTAAACTTATGCTAACAATTATTATCAAGTTTCACCGAACCGTCACGGTTCGATGAACCGTGATCCACTAACCAATAAAGCGGGTTATTTGGGATAGGCCCTCTGTCACTATTCATATTATTTTTACACTTTATGATTTCCAAGCTTTCAAATGCATCCAGCTATCTAGTATTTGTTACATTCCTAATGAATCTTAAATTGCTAATATTATATTTTATGGTTGTTCTCAAACGCATGTTGGGCTACACTAGACTTATCTGTTCTACCATATTTGAGATGGGCCATATGCTCTTTGAATCTAGTTTGAATTGATCGTCTGGTCTGTCCAACTTATTTTTGATTACAGTCCTTACAGCTAATTTCGTAAATCCCTGACTTTTCGTTTGTTTCAATTTTGTCTTTTGGATTGCCTAAAAGTTGTTATAGTTTGTTTCCCGATGAATGAACAACTGTCATACCTACATCTTTAAAAATCTTACCAATACCGCGGATGAATTGAAGATCGAATGGAATCGATACCAATTTCGGATTTTCTCTTTCATTTTGATAGGTCAAGGAATTTCGTAGTGAATCTTTAAACTTTCATTTCCTAATTATTTTATCAATTAAACTTACAGAATATCCATTACTCGCAGCTATATCCTTAATCAATGCCTTTTATTTTTCAAACCTTTCCTTATTGAGGGGGAAGCTTAATAGACGATGTACTAGAAAATTGGCGAGTTTTAATGAAAATATCCCAGAATTGCTATTTCTACGTTTTTGTCATCAACAATATAGGCTTCCTCTTTTGAATTATTACCTTGACAGAGCCATAGTTTTTAAAATTATCCAGTATGCGTTTTACAGTGTTTGGTGACGGTTTCCGTTTTTTGTGGATATCTACTAACAAATGAAAACAAGTTCTTGATATTACTTTATCACATTTTCCGTAAATAATAAACAAATTCAAAACGTCTTCGTGGGTGTAATTTAAACGCGGTGGCATTTTTTGACATAAGAGAATGACTGACATTACTGATTGTTTCTAATCATGGCTAATTTGATAAAATTTTTACTAAAAATTCTTGCATTTCTTAGAAAATCGCAAATATTTCAAAAAGTTGTAACTTGAACCCCCACAATGCTTATATCAGAAAAAAAGAAATTTTATAAACTTATATATTATACATAACTTGATGAAAAATATACAGGGTGTTCCATTTGACTTAAGCAAGTTTTCGCAGTTTGAAATTTACAAAACGTAACGTCAAAAATGGAACACTTGGTATACTATTATGGAATTTCTTTAAGCTGGAGAGCGTAGCTCATCATATGATCTTTCTGCATGCCCAAAAGCAAATGATTATCTTTTACACGAAAAAAATTATAAAGGTTATTGTAAACCATTACACCTGTCACCATTTTTTAAAAATGTCATATCTCTGAAACTGCTAGGTTTTAGGCATAAGGTATCCTACATGTTTTTGACTCAGAATTTTATGCTCTTTTCGAAAACCCTAAAATATATAGGGTGTTCCGTTATAACCGGAAGTGCCAGATGCTTGTAATTATTTTAGTTGGATTGACCACACTTCCGTAGTAATTCCCAAAATGTTCAAAATTTTCTGGTGCGTACTTTTCCTTATATCGATCGATGCAGCTCCTGGTAAGACACCCTATATAATAGTATTTAAATGCTTACAGTGTGTTTCACCTTTCGCCTACACACCCTCCTCGTATCATCCTCATTTTTTTCCAAATCAGCTTCAAATTTTTATCAGTAATGCAATCAACAAAATTGAATTTTTATGCCTAAAAAAATTTACTTCGTCGATCATGGCTTATTGAGAACGGTTAAAAAATATGAACATTTAAAAAACATTTCTTTTAAATTTTGTTCATATCTTGATACTAATAATATTAGTGTATTTGTAAAAATGGCTCATTGATATTTTAACTATATAGATTATAGTTAAAATATCAATTCACGAAAGAGTGCCGTTACGTCACAAATTTATCTCTAATCTACAACGTACGCTATTCAAGCGTTCTTTGTTTATACAAAATAATAAAACGAGAGAGACGGCGCTAGGAAGTCCATTATATGTGACTGTTAATATCTCAGACTAACGTTGTTGATGCGTTATATGAAAACCTAACTTCCTTGACGAAAATGAAAGAGAAAGCCTGATTTCGTACGTCTCAGTAAAAAGCGAGAATAATATCGATCCATCTGATCGAACGATTTTGACAGAGTCGTTGTCACATGATTCATAGTTTCCTATTTCTACATGTCAACTGTCAAATTTGGATTTGTTAAAATGTAATTGTTAATATTTACAAGCAATCTACATTTTGCCAAATTATGTAAAAATATAAAATTAGTTCAAATTTAAAGACGAAATCGTTAAATTATTCTTTTAGCGGACAAATTGTAGGTTATATTTTTACTTTTTCACCTGTCAACGAGTAAAGTTTGTTTATATCTGAACGTCGTTTCAACAAGCATGGATTTGTCTAACGCAGTGCTGATTTGATTCAAATGAATTATAACGATGACGTAACAGCATTCGTGATGTCGATAATACTAAGTTTGCAATTCTGAAAATTTTTTCTTAATGAAATTTCTCGATTAAACAAAGTCTATTTTTTTTAAATTTTCATATTTTTTAACCGTCCTCAGTAGGCCATGATCGACGAAGAAAATTTCTTGTAGGCAAAAAAATATTCAATTTTGTTGATTGCATAACTGACAAAGATTTAAAAATGATCTGAAGAAAAAATGGAAGACACGAGGGTGTGTAGGCGAAAGATGACACATTGTATACTGGAACACAAAAATTAGTGGTGATTGAGAAAATCTGAAATCATAGTTAACTGGAAGTATGCAAAAATACATAGGAAACGGGCATTTTTTTTGCTTAGGATAAAAATCGTATTAACCAGTGTAATTCCTGTCAACATATTTTTTTGCTTTATTAGAGTCCTCGACTTAAATACATTTTTTTGATTCTTAAGTCTATTCATAACAACGCCTATTTCATTTAATATGATTCAACCTCAATTTTCTTCTGACTCTTTAACTCAACTCGTTCAATAAGTCAGAGCAGGGGGGGGGACTTCACATGGGCACTGTGTAAAAATATACAGCTTGTTACACCAGAAATATGAAAATTTGGAAAGTTTTGGCATATTTTTAACTATAGAAGTTTGACCCATCTCGGTTCAAGTTTATCGTAAGATGTCTAGAATTAAAAAAATGTTATCAATGAGTTACCGTAAATATCATTTTTAAACTATTAGTAGATACCAAACTTATCAGGAAGAAGGAAACTAAACGAAATTACGAAAATTATCCTCTAAATTTATTATTTGATATTTATAGAGCGTGGAGTAGTGTCTAATAATTTTTTTTACGTAAATCAAGAGGTTCTGTGGTATTTTATTTTAAAATCTTTTGCGAAAATCTGGCGAATGCGCCAGTAATAAATGATTATTGACATTAAAAATTTATAACTATTATTATTATTGATATATTTACAAATTACTGATGTGATACACACAGCAGATATGTGTCTAAAACAGCACCTTATGGTGGGGATAGTCAATGCCTCCAGTTAAAAAAGTCTTAGATAAACACGAATGTAAACTAGGAATGGAATTGCTAGTGTATCTTAATATTTTGGTTTTTCTGAACTTAAGTGTATTTGCATCTTAATTAAAAATGTATTCTAACTGTAAAGAAATCAGGTTTTAATTTTGCAGAAAAAATTTTACAGTATTTTAGTTTCTTGTCGTATAAACAAGTTTTTCAACAGGGTACCTATAAATTTACCGGATGGATAAAAAAGTCGTATTTCTTGTAATTAACTTTTTTTACCGATTAATTCTTATAAATATCATTATTACTGAAAAACCATGTGAAACTAAAACTTGATTTTATAAAGGTACAAATTTACTTCAACTAGATTAAAGTAAATAGGGTGTATTGTTTTATTAATAACTACACAGGGCAATGCGTAAGAGATTGCAAGTAGTAGTATACAATGAAAGGGCTCAGATTCATAATGATTTTTTGCACGTATTATTTATGTTAATGTTGTATTTATAGATTAGTTTTTTTTTTTCATTAAATGTGAATACCATTTTTTTCTTACTAACAAAGAATCCAAAAAGTTATTTTCGAGGATGCAAGTCTGAAAGCAAAAAGATTATACATATTGAAAATGGACCAATTTACCCTTCAGTTAATTACACCGGCACACAAAAAAAAAGTTGTTTGTACATTTCACGCCACCTACCTCCCGACATGTATTTCGACCCGCTGAATCCGAATTTGAAGTCAGTTTGGACCGTACACCCTCAAATATCGAGTAAATTGAAAATCCGTAAAGAATAGCGAAAATTGGGTGTTTCGGTAATAAAAAGAAATTTGTGGATCTAAACCAAGCCTAATTTTTATGTATTTCGATCCGCTAAATACTAATCTAAAGTATATTTAGACCATAAGCCGTTTTATATCTAAGTAAATTGTAAAAAACCCTCGAAAATTGCTAAAAATGGCAAAAAATTGTGATTATGTTGATGAAAAAAATTTTGTAGACCCGGATCGAAGAGGATTTTTATGTAATTTGATCTGCTGAATCCGAATCTGAAATATATTTGACCCATTAATCCCTCAAAATCTCAAAAAATCGCAAAAAACCGATAAAATAGCAAAAAATTGCAGTTGAAAAAAATTGAAGAAAATCTATGAAACACGATTAAATACGTTTCCGGCGATAAGTGATGCAAAATTAAAAGAGAGAATTTTTTGATGGCCCCAAATTCGAACTCTATTTCAGGATGCAAATTTTATAGGGAAAATGAACGATACGGAGAGAGCAGCTTGGGTAAGTTTCAAAAAGTGTCTCAAAACTTTTTGGGAAATGATAAAAGTGAAAATTACAGGACGTTAGTAGAAGAATTGCTAACAAATTACAAAAAATTAGGTTGCTTAATGAATCTTAAACTACACTTCCTACATTCTCACATCGACCAATTTCCTGAGAATCTTGGAGACTATAGTGAAGAACAGGGAGAACGATTCCATCAAGACATAAGTGAAATGGAGACTAGGTATCAAGGAAATTGGAATAACAACATGATGACAGATTTTTTGCTGGACACTAAAAAGGGATTTACCGTGAGAGGATAAGAAACGAAAGAGGAATCCACTGCGTAGATCATTTAAGAACAAAAGAGTTCGGTACCAACGAAGAACAGTTTGAAATTCGAGAAAATCGTCATTTTTTATAGATTTTACAATTTTTCACATTTTCAGATTCTAAACTTGTATTTTTAAGCATAAAAAAATACAAGAAACGTATTTAATCGTGTTTCATAGATTTTTTTCAATTTTTTGAACTGCAATTTTTTGCTATTTTATCGGTTTTTGCGATTTTTTGAGATTTTAAGGGATTAATGGGCCAAATATATTTCAGATTCGGATTCAGCAGATCAAATTACATAAAAATCCTCTTCGATCCGGGTCTACAAAATTTTTTTCATCAACATAATCACAATTTTTTTGCCATTTTTAGCAATTTTCGAGGGTTTTTTAGAATTTACTTAGATTTAAAACGGCTTATGGTCTAAATATACTTTAGATTCGTATTCAGCGGATCGAAATACATAAAAATTAGGCTTGGTTTAGATCCACAAAATTTTTTTTATTACCGAAACACCCAATTTTCGCCATTTTTTACGGTTTTTCAATTTACTCGATATTTGAGGGTGTACGGTCCAAACTGACTTCAAATTCGGATTCAGCGGGTCGAAATACATGTCGGGAGGTAGGTGGCGTCAAATGTACAAACAACTTCTTTTTTTGTGTGCCGGTGTTACCAACGTTTCACATTTTAATTACATCTAATATGTTAAATTATGTCAATCATATATGTGCTAATATGCGAATATGATATAAAATTTAAAAATTAGATTTCTGAGTAATGCTTATTATTAATATTCAACAGTTAATAGCACTAATTTATTTATTTACGTAGAGCGATAAAAATTATTTAAATACGAATATAATTCCACAAAAGATTCTCACGTTTATTTTTATTAAAGGTCTGATGTAATCGTTTTAATTTGCCACTTTATAATTAACTCGGCTCAAATCCCATTACCAGAACTTTATATGATTAATTCTGTGTTAGCAATTTTTATTCGTCGCAGTCTGTAATTTTTTTTGTTTTGTTCGTTTTTTTGATTTTTTTAGTTGTTTAATTATATATTTGCATTAAATTTATTTCATTTTGGACATTTAAGATTTATTTATAACATCGTTTTTAATTTTGTGTTTTCAATGAAATATTCTTAGGTAATTTCATAAAGTGACTGAATCTACGAATCTACATTTTTTATTCGAAATATTGTTGCCTGGCAATTTCACAGTAGCTGTTGCGGTCGTAAAAGAGCTTCCCCTGCACCTGCCAAGGATTAGCAGAACTTAACAAGGAACAATTTTACATACATATTACTTTTAAAAGGATGAGGCACCTTCTGTAGCATACAAATAACACTTTTTATACAGAAACTATCCTGGGCGATGGATGATCGTCAAAGTTAAATGCAATGGCACACCAGTTCTCCAAACTTAACGCATTGGATCTTTCCCAATGGTGATACGTTAAATGAAAAGTGTGCAGAACAGAACCACAGTTTGTCATGTATCTAAAACAAAGAATAAGAGAAGTATGTGTCAACATATACATGCAATTCTTTTGCGTCCTGCTTTATGTCTTATCTTGGTACTTAGAATACAATATGTGATATACAATGGTTACGTCTAATAGACAAGATGCACAATTTTTTTATATTTTAATATTGCAAATCGACAGACCACTAAAAAATGTGTCATTTCGTGTATTTTTTATTTATGTTTTTTTTGTTGTTTGCATTAAAGGTTAAAAAAAATATTTACTTTAGATGGGAATTTAAACACGTTTCAACGATGCATATCTCCCGCCAGTTGCGTGTGACGTCATACCGCATAGTTTTGCTACATGTGAATACTAGGTATATTTTTTCGAACTGATTTAACTGAATAAACTGAAAATAGTGATTGTAATAAGTCTTCTTGCAAAATACAACAAAGCTCAGTAATATCAGTTGATTCACTTGAATCAGTTAAATCAGTTCGAAAAAAATACACCTACTGTTATACTTGTTAAATTAAACGACGCGACGATGTTATTTTTATGTTCTGCTATAGGGAAGAAAAACAGAAGAAGTTTTAAATATTGTACCTAAGTGTACAAATACAACAGTAAAATCTTTAAAAAATTATTTTTTTTGTCCCTGCAATAGGTAAAATTAAAAAGAAATGGTGCATTGCTATGGGACGACCAAAACTTGAAATTATCTAAATCTTCACGATTATACAGGATGTTTCAGGATCAACTGGGCAAACTTAAAATCTGAATTCAGGACCTCAAAATAAGAAAAAAGTTTCCTGTGTAGGTCCGGAAACACTTCGTTAAAGTGTTACTCCCCTCCAAAGATGGAGGCGAAAATTAGGTTTTTAATTTTTTTCTTAAATTTCTCAAGTAGTAATAAATTTATTATTACCTATGTGCATACAATATAGTGAGTGACGGGAGGGATTATAAAAAAGTTAAGCATCCTGAGATGAAAAATATCAATACATATTAAAATATTGATACATGTTTGTTTACATATTTTGAGGTTAGGTTTTGAGGTAGGTACCTAAAAATATTTGTGAATATGGATATCTAACTACACAAAAAAATATAAAAGTGGGCATAAACAAATTTATTGTTACGACCAATAAGTGATCCATGCCTCGTTGCTATTGTATCCCTAATTTCAGCAATGATAGTCTGTTACTTATTATTATTAGTAAGGAAGCAGCTCATCATGAACACTGTCCATCATTTTCACCACTTAGATAAATTAATACATTAATGATTTTTACGCAGATGATAAATATACTCGAGATTTAACAGTCGTAAACTTACATTTAATGCATTCAGGCAGACTGTCAAAGCCAAAGTTGTACAGTATGACGTCGTCATTTTAAATTTATTTACGAAACCGAATGTCTCAACTTGTATAACATATACCATGAAAGTATAGTTAATTAACGCATTTCTAAAATTCATGCATTGCCCATTTCACAATCGTCACAGCAAGGGTACCTCAGGGCTCAAATTTGGGTCCTTTGCTATCTTATTAATGATTTTCTCTATAACATAATCCTGTAAAAGTTGTTGAATTTTCTAAAATAAACTTTAATACTGGAGCAAATCTATCAATTAGAAAACTGGTAGATAAAAAACAAACTATATCTTAATGTAATTAGATATAAAGTATCAAAATATCAGTAATGTTCGATTACCAACTAAATGATGTTATATTGACACGTGTCTATTCCACTAAACATATAGGTATTATTTCGACTAAAAACTTGCCTTCCTAGTATAACGATATAACATAGTTAAACAGTTTTATATAAATAAATAGTCAACATTTAATTTACAAGTAGAAGCTAGACATGTATAATGTAGAGTTAGTTTCTTTGGAAAGATAGGTCACCTTAAGAGGGCTAATCTAACCAGTGTTTGTAAGGTAATTTTTCAAAATTTATTTCTTCCATACGGTTTGGTCAAATTACACCAAATTTGGAGGATCAGTAGTTGAAAGTGTAATAGAGGGTACATGTATATCTATTTTAATTAATTTTCACTTTATGTAGGGAAAATTTATACTGTAAATATAAGTGAAATTTGGACGTGATTAGCTCCTGAATTATATCAATCGGCAAAATTCGAGGTAAAATTCATACATGTCGTCTAGAATGAATCTTCATAATTATGCTCAGCAAGTTTTAAACTTTTATTCCGTACTATTTGGTTAAAAAGAATTTTCTAAATAAGTATCTTTGTCACTACAAATGGAGCAAGGAAGTGTTACCTCTATCGGGAATCGCACCTCAATGAAGTCGGTGAATAAAACGTCCAGTGAAGGTATAGTCAAGAGCAAAATTATTCAGCGGCGCATGTATAAAAACTTTCTAGAGAGTGACACAGCTATCCGAATCTTTTCCCCCGACTAGGCCCCTTAACTCTCCCAAATAAATAATTTGGTATCAATAAACATTTTGCTGTTTTGTTTGTATTTACGTGCCTTAGTTACTTAGCAACCATTTAGAATAAAATAGGATGCAGACGCTAAAAGAGGCACATTAATTTCTGAGCCCATCCGGGAATGATATCAAATATACTTAAGTTATAACTAAATGTCAGTTGAATATTTGTTTGATACTTTCTACATATAAATATTGATTTAGTCCTAAATTGAGAGACGTGTGACTAAGTGTTTGAGTCTGTCCGAATACTAGTTTCTTAACAGGTAGAGCTTGTCCTGATCTGTGTAATCGTAAATGAAAAGACAATAATTATTTTACACTGGAAGTTATCTTCAGTCATTAATCCAAGCGCGTTACGTCACTTTGACAGTGACGGATGTCAAGTATAAGTTGAACTGTCAGCAGAATTTTACTAAGCTGTCACTTTGACAGTTAACAGATGTCAAGTGTCATTTGAACCCAACTGCAGTAATTTTAATTAACTGTCACTTTGACAGTGACAGACGTCAAGTATAGTTTGTTCTTTTATCAACTGAAATTAATTTTGCTAATCTGCATTAAAGGCAACTACATTCTCACTTTATTAATTCATTATCTTTACCCCAAAAGTATTTCCTCTAATTATGTCAATATTAGTTAGCCAAAATGAATTTAATGTTATTTTGTATTTATTGTTGATCTTACAAGTGGAATGTTTGTGTTATTACATCGTTCAATAAACCATATTCAGTTGATGTTTACGAACTTTAATTTCTGAACGAACTCTGGAGTAATTATTTCTCCACTCTAGTTACATCAAGTACAATAGGTCGTTGGTCCCCCAAGGACAGAAAAACTATTGTCTATTTTGTAAACTACATACATTTGTCATTACACTAGATCATATTGCTTTTACTGCTAAATCACCATATGTTATTCTATTCTTATTCTAAATCGGTAGTATCTATTATTAATTTGTTATCTACTTTTTTTTATATTTGTTCTCTAATTAGATGTATGTATCGGTTTGGCAGTAAGAAATATTATTATTTTTCTTTCCGGAATATCCGATGCCGGACAGTCCTCCCATGGCTTCCGACGCCTCACGGAGTCGCGCCGACACATTAACTACAGCCACTCCCCACATCCCGCAGGGTTAGTGACTAGATACCAAAATCGTGTACCCTAGGAGCGAACCCAGAATGACCGCATTCTGCATTTGGCCTGCCAGCCACTCGGCTGATTTCTGGCAGGCCGGTATGATCTTCAGTTCCGTGAGCTACGTAGGCTTTATCCCTCTGAGTACACCGATTATTAGGACGACCATTTTTACTGAGTAGCCTGGGTACAACACTTGGAGCTCGTACCGGAGATCGCAATATTTGGTCCGTTTCTCCTCCTCCTTCAAGGTGATGATTTTCTCCGCAGGTGCCGAGAACTCGATGACATACATAACCTTGAATTGATGGTCAAGGAGGACAATGTCAGGCTTGTTGGCTTGAATTAGCCTGACAGTCGGGAACGAATAGTTTCAGTAAATTTGGCATTTCTCGTTCTCTGCAACGGACTCAATATCACCGGGGACGTACGGCAGCACTGGTGTCTGGTCTACCCCGTACGAGTGCCTTAGATGATAGTATAACACTCGTAACGCCGCGTTATGTACGGGGCATGCAAATAATATGTGCATGCAATTATTACTATTATTATTATTTTATGTTGATAAAACGTTGCCAGTAGTGTATATTTATATTACCCTATCCCAATATCATCACTAGCTGAGCAGCATTACCTCAATGTAATACTGCTAATTTTTTTTTTTAATTTGTATATTATTGTGACTTTGTTTATATATTTGTGTTATTATACAGCGAGCGCTGTTTCAAGTCGAAGAGGCGTTTAAGTGAAAGCAAATTGTGACATGTATGGATTATGCCGCTCCACCTGTAGTGAGAATCGTCATCAATACTCCACGTAAGAAATCTACACATGTATCATTTGCTTTCCTTTTTAATGCGTGTTCGAATTGAATCAACTCTCGCTGTATACTATATTTATACAGTCCTAAAGATAATTTATTATACGCTGACGTCGCTGACTAATTAAAAATTTCTGTCAATTACTTCAACGTCAGATTCATAGAAAATAATTATTTTTTTTTCTTTTCAGGTGAGTACTTAACGAAATATCTCCGTCTTCATAAATGCTAATAAAAAATTATTTTTTTGCCGCTGAGTAGCATGGATAAGGTAAGTTTATGTTATAATATAAGTTGTGTTCAATTTCTTGCTGAAAAAATGCCAAGAAGCAAATTTTATTTAGCATTCAACTGGCAACTGCGATTTAAAAAAGAAAAAAGTTGTTTCAAGAAAATCTTAAACTCTCGGTCCGCACTCACGACTCCGGCGGAACTGATAACTAGATAGCGGGAGGTAGAGATAAATTCCAGAGAATTAGAATATTATAATGTAAATTGTAAACACCTAAAGAAACATTTCCAAACAATATTCAATGATATGATAAAATAGTCTTGTGTAGGTATTAGGTAATAAATTGTTTCTTTATAAAAACGGGGAGAAATCATTAAACGTTTTTATCAGATAAATGGACGACTTGCTGCTATAAAGAACAATTAATTACTAAAGCTGGCAAGTCGGGCGGCAGTTCAATGGTGTGACAACAGGTGTTTGGGGGCAACGACTGGCGGACAAATACCAAATACCGAAGCGTGCCGCGAGAATGTGTATTAAAAAATACACGGCTCTGGTTATGTGTTGACGAGACGACAGATTGTAAAAAAAAATTCTATTGTAAATATTATAGTACGTGTACTAGACCGTTTTAAAACGACATTTCCACTGTTACTAGCTAGCAAAAGACTAACTGAGTGTACTAGCAAAACAATTACGCGGGTGTTGCTATAGACGTGAGAAAAATGTTACCTATTAACAACTCAAGTGTTGATGTTTGTGACCGATGGTGCCGTGATAATGCATTTTGTTCAAGAACACGATTGTAGGTTGGTACATATTACGTGTAAAGTGCATGCTTTACATCTTGTGGCATAAACTATTCGACAAGGTTTTCCAGAGGTAGATGCATTAATAGCAAGTACAAAAAAAGGGTTTCTTAAATATCCTAAACGTCTCCGTGCATTTCATAGCAAGTGTCCCGATATTCCCGAACCACCACAGCCGATTCTTACCCGTTGGGGTACATGGTTAAGGGAAGCTTTTTATTATGCTGAATATTTACAACAAATAAAAATTGTGATACTATAATTCAATCCTGACGAGGCTGCAGCTATTAAGGAAAGCCACACGAATATTTTTCCGTTGAAACAGCTTTAAAAACTATTCACAAGAACTATAAAAGATTACATGACGCCATAAAAAACTTACAGAACCGTGAGTTGTCGTTAGCGGGGTCACTGCAAATAGTGGACGAAATAAATCGACCACTACACGCTATAGGTGGCGCAAAAATTAAGCGCGTTAGAGAGAAGTTCGCACGTGTGTTAAAGCAAGACACCGGGTTTTACCAGATTAAAACAAATTTGTGATGGTGCTGATGGCGCGTGTGACTTTTTTGAAACGTCAAAAATTACCTTTATTATAAACTACACCACACGTTGTGTTTTACTACAGTGAGGAAGTTCTGATCCCCAAGTAATTGGCAGCTTTTTTTTATTGCTCTTGTTATGATCCGTACGCTTATTTCTGCCTTATTAATTACTGACCGTCATCTTGAGGGGGGAGGTTTAATATCACCGAGAGTCCAATAGCAGACGCCCGCTTGCGAGGTCGCTTCTTGTTAGTGGTGTAGCAGTATTCAGTTGCCATCGAAAACTATACTAAGAAAAAAACATATCACAAAAACGTGTTAGTGTTAAACAAAAATATTATACTAAAGTGAATGATAGATACATCGGGATTAGCGTGGATGAAACCACCAGTTCTTGCGGCTGGAATGTGACACCTGTTTTAGTGGGTACATTGGAGGAAAATTGTTCAATGCGCGCACATCTGAAAGTACTAGAAACTACAAATTCTAGCACTATAGCAGATGCAGTTTACTGCACTGCAGTGTACATTTTTCAATTATCGGGACACATTGCTGAGGCGGTAAAACAAAATTTCAAAACTGTTTTGAAAAACCGTTCCGGATTTCTTACGATATCAAGTATAGTGGATCTTTTAAATGGCAAAGAAGTAGGCCTTTCTACACAAGACATAAATGATGAGTCTCTGAAAATGTTCAGATATTTTAAATATGCGCCAATTACATCTGTTGAATGGTCCTTCTCACGATTCAAATGGATTTTCAGTTAGAGGTGCCGGGGATTAACTCCAATTCATTTCAATTCAAAATCAAAACAACTTTATTGACATTAAAACATAAACAGATTATATATTGCCTTCGGTGGACACGCGGTCCGTAGCCGACCTGTGATTCCCGCGTATGGTGGTGACGGAGCAGTTGTTAGATCGGGCGGAGCGGGGCCAGTCCTGGCTTTGTACTAAAAATATTAAACAATAACACAACACCTAAAATATAAACGTTTTAAATTGTATAATAACTCTTGAGACATAAATCAGTGACGCATGCAAAATCATCCTCCGTTGATATAAAAACTTTAAACAATGTAGGAATAAAAAGAAGTAGGAACATTTACAACAAATATGTACTCTTACACTTGTGATCGCTAGTTCACCAATACTTGCAACCCTCTTCGTATTAACTTTGGATGTTGCCTAACTCACCAAAATAACCACAAGGTAAGATAATTGTGTCATATATGCATGAATATTTTATCTGCTAACACAACCTGTACCACCCAGGAATTAACGTCATTTATCAATGCCTCTACTGTTAACGTCTGTTTATAGCCAAAATATACCATACTACTAGATCCTTTGGCAACAGAAATTTTAAATAATTAGTTCAAGCCGTTTCTGAATTGTTTTAAGAAAACTGAAAAAAAAAATTAAATTTAAATATTCTATATCTCAGCGACGAAGAGTCGTCGGACCCATGTTCATAAGAACTTTTCGTAACATTATTAGATGGTGAACATCCACCAGTAGTTTGATTCATGTTTTTTAAAATACCCTGTATAATACTGACAATGGGATTAGAGAAGAAAATGTTCGATTATTTGAAGTAGGTACCTACCCTTCAATTTCCGTCGAAAACGATTAATCCTGTACACTTCAGATATCTTGAATATTCATTCAGCAGTGGACATGTTATTAATAATGCAAATTTTAATTTAATTGCCAGGTGACTCAGGTGACAGAATTTAATTACAAGAAAATTTATGCTGAATGTTAGTACAAAAACGTGTGCTGTATTGAGCAAGGAGAAGTCTAGTTATTATTATTAAATCCAAATATTAAAAGTAAATATATATATGAATGTCTAACCGCAATATCCTTCATTTCCTACAAGGGACTCCGCGCACTGATAAAACTTAAGTAAACTGTTCGAAAATAACGTATTCACAATTAATTTTAATTTCCTGCCCGCTATGTTTGTTAAACTCCAAACTCGTGTCAGTTTTGTGTATAACTCCACCACCACCCCCTCAACGGGTTGTGTGATTTGTTTATTTTGATTTGTGTTACGTTACGTGTACGTATCTTATCTGGTAAACGGGATGTCCTGTGACTGCTCTGAAGTGATAAACAAAGCGTTGATAAATTTCTCGATTGGTTCCATTTCAGAGGATCTGGTATGTTATTTGTATTGTTTTTTTAATGCTATATTTTAAAAACTATAAATTGTAATAAGAATGAAGTATTTGTTGAATGTTTAGGTATTTTCTGCTTCTGAACTAATTGTCATTTGTTCGTGTCGGAGCTCAGAGTGAAAATGGCCATATTTATTGTTAATCTATATTTTGGTAGGATTATTTATATAGGTGTAATAAACATTAAATTGCTTAAAAACTGTCCGTTGACGGATCTATTATTTAATTTAATTCAAGAGCAGAAATGGAGTTGTAGTAAAGAAACAGTTACAGTTTTTAATTTCTACGATATTACGCCATCTGGTGATAAAAGCAATATCCGCTGTCATATAACAATATGGAAACGAAAGGCGAAAGTTTATGAGAACTGCGTTCTTAACGTATTCTTTTTAAAAGCTCCTTAAAAAAAATTCTTTATATTTTTCATATCTTTCTAAATATCCCGGAAAATGGGGGTGGCAGAATTTGAAGCTCCTTGTACGGGGTGATTCAAATTCATTGGAATCTAGGGTTTTCAGGTGTACGAAGTAACTCTACATCAAAACCCATAGTACATCAGTGGCCGATTTTTCGAAAGAAATCCAGTGGCAAATTAGATTTTTAGCTATTCTTTTATTTTTCAAGCGAATCGGTTTCTTTTTTTTTCATTTTGTAGCAACTTTTAGATCTGTCTGATTAAGGATGAAGCATTTTCAAACATTTTATTTGCATCCTAAGCAATTTTTCAAGAGTATTTCAATCAGACTATTGAAATCAGAAAAAAAGAACGAACCTATTATGCAAAACTTAACTACGGATCCGTTTACCTTGAAAACAAGAGAAGGCTCATTGAAATTACAATATAAAAAAACATGAGGCAACTAAATCAGTAAAAAAAGAATGTAAATAGAATTCGGATAACAAATATAAAAAAAAACATGAAAGCAGTAAAAGTAATTACAATTGTTTTATAGAAGTAATAGAACAATCAAAAATGTTTAGCTCTTCTTGCAGACAGTTGTAAGTATTACACATAAAATATACAGGGGAGAATCTTAAGTATTCGAGATGCAGCAAAATAAAAAGTTGAAGTTGTGTGATATCGTGCACCTGGATGTGGTACATGAAATAACAATTTTTCGGTTATTTCGGGACAGTTTATTTTATAATTAACTTATTTAGTAAGAATATTAATATTTGTTTTTCCTACAGATATTTAGATTATGCACAGTAAATTTATTTAACAGAGCTTCTTGGGTATATCCAATATTCTCAAGCAATCTTAAAAGCTAAAACCCTTAAGCGTCTATGAATACTCGCAAGGAGTTGGTATATGTATATATTAAGAACGCATATTCTAATCTGGCTTTAACAAAAGTATTAAAAAGTAGAGTGAGGAGATGCAACAACAGAGGACCCAAGATGGAGCCCTGAGGAACCCCCCGAAGTTGCAACACTATCAGAAAATCTATGACCGTGGTACTCTACATATTGTGTTCTTTCGTTCAGATACAATTTAAGAGGAATCCGTCCTCTTTTCTGAGTCACCAGATATACACACACAAAAATGTCCTTATTAAAATTTGCGTCTCAGAGCAGTAGAATAACTTCCAAAAATTAGAAATATCGGTAGGTCCATAGGATTCCATGTATCCAGTGCCATGTCCTTCATATTTAAGTTCCTTATTATTACCTCTTAGAGAACGTAATCTCTTCACCATACAGAGGCAGAGCACATGTTATCTAATATTTAAATTCTAAAGACAAAAAGACATAATTTTTTGTCTATATAGAGAATAATGTAAAATGAAAGATAATATTCGATATTTCAAAAAGAAATACGTAATTTTAATAACAGTAAGTATAATAATGTACAAATGACTAATTTGGACAAATCCCTGTAATGAATCCATGAAAGAATTGATATGATCAAGTAGTCCGTAGAACGTTATAATTTCAGTAATTTTAGAACGAAGGGAGCAGTTTTTCCCTTGGTAAAATAGTGTGTGTTTTGCGGTGCATGACACTTCTCACAGGTGGCACTGATCAGAGTGTGGGAAACCCTGGCAGGTGACCTGCCTATACGACACCCTCTCATAATTATTATTACTTAATTTTCCAGTGTAGTCTGCTTTTCAGCGGGGAGTATTTAGTGGGTTATCTTAATTGCTTCTTTAGATAATTGAAATGTGGTCACTATCACATTTTATAGATATTTAACAATATGAGGGAATGTTGAATATTTTCTCACACACACGTTTTTTTAGTTTTTAGAAAAAGTTAATTTTTACAAAAAATTGCCTAAAAAGTGAGAATCGCAAAGATATTCAGTGTCCGATATATAGAGTAAGCAAAAATTATGAAAACCTAAAAGTAGGTTTTAAATATGAAAATTGAGTTGAATATTCGAATATTTTTTAAATAATCTGTCTTATTCGGAAGCAAAATTCTGACTACCTGTAAATATCATAATTATTGTCAAACTAACAGTTGTTAGTGTTTGTTATTGATTATTGTTTCATAGTGCAATTGATTAAATTTTTCGTCTGTTTTGTTAATTAATTTTAAAAAATACAGCTGACAGCTGAAATATTAATAAATGTTAAGTTCTAGATTTTGCCTGTCAAAATTACATTCTGTAATTGTTGAGGTGTTATTTGTGCAATTTCGTGTCGAACTCTTTCTTCCAGATCTTGCCTTGTGGTTGGAGCAGTCATGTAGACTCTATTTTTCAAATGCGCCCAAATAAAAAAATCGAGTGGAGTTAAGTCAGGCGACCTTGCAGGCCATCTGACTGGACCATGGGTCCCAATCCAACGATCTGGAAACAATTTATTTAAGTAATCTCTAACGATAATAGCATTGTGTGGTCTAGCCCTGTCTTGTTGGAAGTAAACCTCGTCAATATTGGTATTGGGAATTTGATTAAACTGTGGAACTATTATATTTTGGAGAAATTCTAGATATCTTGGTCCAGTTAGAGTTCCGTCAAAAATTATTGGATTTATGATATGGTCGTCCAGTACGCCTAACCAAACATTGAAGCCAAACCGCTCCTGAAACCGCCCCTGTCTCATAATGTGAGGATTTTCAATTGCCCAATATCGAGTGTTGTTTCGATTAAATAACCCAAGGTTTGTAAATCTCGATTCATCAGTGAACAAAATATTTTTAATAAAATTCTCATTTCTTAATTGGCGTAACTGTTACCAATTACAAAAGGTTATTCTTCGTTGATAATATAATCATTCTCATACAAAAATTGATGCAATTGATATTTATAAGAACGATAGTCGTGTTTCTTTAAAATTTTCCTGGCTGATTCTTTGGAAACTGGTAATTCATGTTCAATTTGTCTTACCGAAATGGTTGGGTCAACATGCACTAAAGCTAATACATTAATTTCTGTTTCTTCATCCACAATAAATCTTTCTCTTCTCTCTCTTCTCTTCTCCGAGGTTGTCTTCTTTCTGGATATCTCTCTCCATACAGAGGTTGTGCTCTAGTTGCATTACGTTGAGTCTCTCCATAAATAATCAACATGTCAACTTTTTCATCTCAGCCATTTTATATTAATTTTCTTGTTTATAACAAATTTAATACACTTGCTTCAGAAAATTAGTGAGTAAGTCAAGAATAATTCAATTGTTGCGAGTGTCTGTCAATTTCATGGCTATATCTGCAATTTTGGATTTAAATGTAGATAGGTACCTTATTAAAATGATTTGGTGGCGCTTACCTTTTAAAATACTTTTATTATTACGAAGGATATCGTTAAGAAATGATTAATGGTGAAAAAATTATAGTTTATGAATCATTATTTCTGATTAATAAAAAAAATAGCACAGTTCCATTAAAAAAATTTCCATAGGACCCCTACGGAAATGAAAATGAAAATTAAATTCCGTTTTTTGAAAAAAAACCTAAAAATACTGGTACCTATCAGTAATTCAAACAACTATTTTCTTCTTTATAGACAAGTCTACAACCTTACTAATAATTTCCATAGCCATTTTGAAAAAATTAAAAATTGTTCGTATCTCACTTATTTTTTTTGGAATTTTTAAAATCTGAAAAAACTGTTGCACTTAGAAATTTATGCTTAATGAGAAACCATCAAAAAAATATATTCATTCCATTTAAGAAAAAAAGTTGATGTCACTTCCGGTTCAACCAGAAGTGATATTTTCATTCCTGTTAGTCTAAAAGTAGCCCATTATTGTCTAATTTATGTGTACCAAAGACCAAATTCTTAAATTTAAAAACAACCAAAATATTGGGAGCGTACATTGACTCGTGGCCACCCGGTATGTTTATTAAAATGGAACGAAAGAAACAGCGTCTTAAAACTGTGGTGTAGTGTGAAAAAAATGTATTATTGGGCCTTATGTTTATTAAAAAGAACTCACTATAAACATCAACAATGTAAGGCAATAGTCATTTTTTTTAGGTCCTAATTCGCGAAGTAATTAGAAAAATATTTTATCAACAGTAAAAGTACAATAGCTTTTTTTTTTATCGGATAAATTTCTCTTTGTAACGAAATAATTTTGCCAGTCAGTAATTTTATAAGAAAAACTGACATGAAGAAATCGCGAGACCGCAGGTCGAGCGATTTTGTCAAATGTCAGTTGCTTCGAGCAAAATTACTGATGGGCAAAATTTTGGGTTAAAAGAAATGTATCCATAAAGAAAAGCTCGAGTGTTTTTTGGCAAGATAAATTAACGACAGAATATGTGAACGAACAACAACAATAATTATCTTTGTTTATACAATTGTTTAAAGGAACAGTTATTAAAAATACAGTTATAAATTGTTTAAAGTGACGTTGCGACTACTAGATGTACTCTGATTTTGAGGAACAAGCATTTTTATCGGTGATTAAAAACGATACACCTTTATCGCCGTCAAAGTGACAAAAATGTGCTGTCAGATAGACTTTTTCATATAGG
>JANEYF010004247.1:0-65082 GCA_029963845.1 Rhamnusium bicolor
TCTTCAAGAATTATACAACTTAATAATTACAGAAAGATTATTAATGAAATAAATGGGAAATGAATAAACCACCAGAACTCACGAAAATCTCATTGAGATCATGTTTGTTAGTGTGAAGTTTAACTTAACTAATCGTGTATTATGTATTATATAGTAAGTATTAGCTTACAACATAAAATAACGTAATACAGAACAAAACAAAATATTTTGGTAAAGTGAGAGGTAAGGGAATGAATTTTTAAAATGATTATTTATTAATAACTTTTGAACTTGGCTGATTAGGTTATTATAATAAGGTAAGTATAGCTAAATAATATAGTTTCAACATTATAGTCTGGCTACAGAAAGGAACATAGTATCACATCAGCATTACTATGTGTTACTGATAATTGATAATAGTATAACCATAGTTACTAAAAATATGACCTTACCGATTTAGATAATATCCCCTCTCTAGTGTTCTCTCTAAAATCTTAAAGAATTGTGTCCAACAGAATATTTAATTATCTCGAAAAGAATAAGATACTAACGGTCTCACAGCATGGGTTTAAGGTTGAAAAAATCAGTTGAGGCTGCTTTTTGTCATATTTATCAATGCTTGGATAAGGGTAGGTATGCTGTCTCGCTGTTATCCGATTTCTCAAAAGGGTTTGACAGTATTGATAAATAAATATTAAACAATAAATTAAATAGTGTTGGTAATTAGGAGTGCAATTTTATTATGGGTAATCTTCAGAAAATAGATCGTAAGGGTAAGGTTAAATGAAAAAAAATTCAATGCACGTAATGTTGCATTTGGGGTTCCCTCAGTGTTCAGTATTAGGTCCATTATTGCTCATGCTGTATGTAAATCATTTACCCAGTTATATAAAGCATGGCTATGTAACCATATTTTCGGATGACACAACAATTACTGTATCAGCTGAGGAGCTTCACGTTATGATTAATAATGTAACAGAATCAGTTAGTACATGGTGCCTAAGAAACAAACTGATCCCAAATGAAAAAAAACTTTATCCTCAAAAACGTTTGCGTGAAAATTTCTTGTTTGATGATGATATTAAGTGTTCAGATTCAACTAAATTACTTAGTACCCTAACTTGTTTCAAAATTATCCTGGTATTGACATATGTACATTGAATAAAATAAAGCATATTTTGCAGTGTTATAGTTAAAATCCACTCTAGACAAGGCAGATAAGGCAAAACCATTTATTATCCTATAAACTATATTCACATATCTCTTAATAGTCTTCCGTGGGGTAAAGCCTCCCTCCGAGTGCGAAAGACTATTTATTTGTCAAAGAAAAGTGGCTAATCTTTGATTTAAAAATTAATGTAAGTTGTAGAGACATATTTAAAGAAAAACACAATATCGTGTATTTACATTTTAAAATATTTAATGTTTTCAAAGAATAATTAGGGGTCGTAACTAACTAGAAGGTTAAAATGTAAATGTAGTCATAAATAAAATGCTGAAGTAAAACTTTTTCCAATCATCTTGTTCAGTAACTTACCCAAAGAGGAAGAAAATGGCCCTAAGTCTCTTTAAAAAAAGTTAACGTTACACAATTAATCAACGACGTGGAGATTTCTTGAGTTACCTAGTTAGTCGTCATACGATCACTTCTAAGGAAACACCCGATTATTCTGTTACCTTATGTAATGCTCTCGCTAAAGCTATTCGTGATATTACACATTAAATGAAGTTTAAAGCTAAAGACATTTCTATCAAATAAGGGCTTTTATAGTATATCTGATTTTATGGAAAATAATGATAGTATGTATTTTTGGGTTGTCATTTAAAAAATTTTAATGACGTCATATCTTAAAAATCGTTGAGTAAATGGGACGGAATGTGCATAAATATAAATATCCCTAATTCCTTGAATCATTTTGTCCACTGGCAAAGTTACAGCAATTATTTGTTATTTTTACCCAACCCTGTATATTATAATAATGTATTAAAATATGTTCTCTAGTAACCGTTATTAGAGTTTTTTAGGATTTATCCATCAAAACCAATAACGGCAACGGTAAAATTTACAATATCCAGGAATTTCATATCAGTCGCCAGAATCAGGGGACGGATGTCCATTGCGGACAACTGATGTCATGGAGTCCCTTGATACTGAAGTGTTGAAAGATTATTGATATTATCTTTTTGCCTCGCCAACAAAGGCGGCAATTTGCGCATTTGCTGGCTTTTGTATATCAGATCCTTAGCATTGCTTAGGATTTTATTTTAGGCTTTATATGCCTTTCTGTAAACCTGGGTTCAAAGAGATCTTGGATGTGAATATTTTTTTTAATATGCCGTGATGCCAGATATAATAGACAAAAGGACATATCTTCCATTTAACTTTATCGTATTTGGAACTTATCCGTGTATTACTCTCTGTAATTAAAATCGTTTCATTTTCCAACAACTGTCTTCATTCCTATACAATAACCGCTTCATCACAACTAAGTCTAAAAACAATACTTATTTGAAGAACTTATGGCATTTTGAATTCCGATCAAAATTCAGCGTGGTCCGCAGCAGTGTTAGAGCATTCTATTTGAATATCGACGTAAGCTCCACATAAATCAAATAAATGGCTGCACGCGATAATCGTCGAGCGTTTAGTGAACTAAATTGTTGAGTCTAAGTCACCTGCAGATGTCAACTTTGTGATCGAAATACACGATGAGTATGGTGTGCACTGTGGAAAGTACTTTTCCATTCATGATAACTAGACACGGTGAAGTTTACGTGCGTCCCTGATCGGCTTTCTAACTGGCCTGTCTGAGCTCCCATAGGAAAGTATAGTAAGCGCACGCACAGCGAAATCTAGACCGTGCCTATTCACTATTCAGTTTTCCTGTGAATGTTGCAATGTGTAGACGGTGCTAGGATGAAAATAACTATATCGTATTTTCGTCGTGTGAACTGCACTGTACCGTGTGTAACACAAAATTAATTTTTCAACATATTAACGACGCCAAACAGCATTTTAAATCAAAAGTTCATCGTAGCAATAAAGTACGAAACATATCAGAACAACCTGCGTATAGCAAGTTTCTTTAAGATTTGTGCATATTGTTTCGTTCACTACATTTATCGTGGGAATTCTTATAGCCCAGTCAATAGAGACATAAAAAGATACCCGACCTTGCAAAAGGTCATGTAGTTCTAATTTTTTTATTATGTTGTTAGGATCTATGGCAATAATAAGAAACCAAATTTGTCACTTCGAAAGACCTGTGTGAACTGCGCAATGCACAAACAACAACGAAATTTGTGCACTTTTTCGGTTTTTGCTCAATATCTCCTAAAGTGTGCGTCATACAGAAATAGTTATTCTTCCTTTATTTTTATAGATAAAATTTTCTAAAATTTGAGTCCAAAACAGCTCTTCAAAAATTGGCAATTTTTTCCAAAAAAGTGAAAAATATTCGTTTTGGTCATGTATCTTGCCAAATATCGGAAAAAGTACTCGTCCCACGAGGAAACTTATAGAAAATGAATTTGTACCAAATTTATTTAGCTTTAATTTGAGCTCAGAAGGACGCCCATAGGCCCAATAGTTACTTAGATAATGACAAAACTAAATTTCGGAAAAATGGATTTTGGAAAAAATCAATATAAACAGTTCACATAGTAATCTAGTTTTAATAAAAAAAAATTTAGTCACTAATTAATATTTACATGTTAAAAAACTAAGCTGTTGCATTATATTTTTTTTTCGACGACCCTGGCTTTGAGAAATGCTCAGTGACTCCGTGAGTAGGTGGAGAGAGCTTCTCAACTTGTGCAGTGAAGATAAGATCGTCTTCGTCGTCGTTGGAATCATCAAAGTAAACAAATGGAACGTTCTGACATGATTTTCCACAGCAAAATTTGTATAGTGTTGAACATTTCAATCCAGCATTGCGGCAGCCGCATCCCCCACTGCATCCTTTTCTACATGTACAAGTTATCAAGCGCAGTAGATTCTGAGGAGTGGAATCCATGGTGGTAGTGACTAGAATAAGTCCCTGTTCTTCAATCTTCAACCCCCAGTCTGTAGGATTTTTATAAGCCCCTAACTACTTCTGAACATGGCGATGTCCTATAAGAATGGTAGCTTGCTTCTTCTTCCGTTGGAGGCAAACGAGCAAGGTTAACCTTTGTGTGTGTGGCCACCTTTATGAAAAGCTGGTAGCGGAGAGTATTCAAAGTGTCCTTATATCACCCCTGTAAAGAGCCAGAAAGAAATTCTATCTAGCATTGGCTATGGCCTCATTACTGGAACATGGCTGCAGGACCACAGTAACCAGCTCCATGAGGTGGTGATTTTTCTGCAGTACGTCGGCCAACTTAGTTTTTCCACGCCCGAAAGGGCAGAGGTGGTGTTGCACCCGCTGAAGGCATGTAGAAAAAGAATTGTCTCTTGCAGGTTTCGTGCGGTTTCATGGATGTAAGATGAGCTTGTAAAATGGGCACACCCAGCTTCACGTCTGCTAATTTTCTGGAGGTAAACGTTCGTTGCAGCTGAGCCTAAGCCATTGAGGAGGACCAGGAGGTCCATGTCTTCTCCAATAATGATAAAACAGTCAAATACTGGACTTTTGGATAGTGCTGTGTCAATGATGTCCCGATCAGCGTCCTCTTCGGCTACTTTCACTTCAATGTCATGCTTTATGTGAAAGGTAGCCACCTTTCACCACTACGAACGTATTGGTGTTATCTGGCATGTTGCTGGAGAATGGAGTGAAAGCAGAGTAGAAGCTGGACTTGGTTCCCTTCCACATTCCCTCTTCATTGAACAATGACATGAAGAATGTTAAATAAATTTGGTACAAATTCATTCCGTATGACTTTCCTCGTGGGATGGTTACTTTTCCTGATATTTGGAATGATGCATGACCAAAACGAAAATTTTTCACTTTTTTGGAAAAAAAATTGCCAATTTTTAAAGAGCTATTTCTCGGAAAGTAGCACATACAGAGCATGTTTCATACAAATTTTATCGACTTTAAAAAAGATATGAATAACTTTTTCTGTACGACGCATACTTTAGACAATATTGCACAAAAAACCGAAAAAAGTATGAAAATTTTGCTGTTTTTTGTGCATTGCGCAGCTAGCACAGGTCTTTCGAAGTAGCAAGTTTAGTTTCCTACTATTGCCATAGGTCCTAAGGACATATACTAAAATTAGAACTTCATGACCTTTTTGCAAGGGCGGATGGTTTTATTGACTGGGCTATTAGAGCACCCTGAATTAAAAAACCCTTGTGAGAACTACATACTCGCATGGCCACTACCGTCAATAGTTTATATACGAAAAAAGTATTTTCCTGTGGTGCATAACAACGTTATAGAAACGAATTGAAACGAAAGACGCAAAAAATGCCATAGATTTTAAGGGGCATATAGTCATTAATGTCTTTATGCGTATTTTAAGTGCTATTCAGATTACATATCCACTGTCAATATACAGTAAACGGATGTTGCTAACTAATACGCGAACAGTTGAGGAAATAATGATAATACTTTGTGTAATATTGGTGCTGAAAGTGAAAATGTTTTACTGCTTGTATCAGACGCAGCGACATACACATATATGTAAAACTGTTAGGCTTTTACCATCCACGTATTCAAAAGAGATTCATGTAATTTGTCTAGTTCATGCCTTTCATCGCATAACCGATGAAGTACGTCACCATATCCTGCAGTCAACCGATTAATTGACCTACAAAAAAAAACGCGTTATCTGAGATTTGCCTTGAAGGAATCATCTTAAAATTGCACCACTGTTGGCGTAGAACGTTTCTTTTTCCTAGAAAACACCGCTTACTTACTCGCTTACTTAGGGCATCTTTCAAAGTTTTTAATTAAGTTTATTTATTATGATTGAGATTTAAAGGCAACGAAGAATTTTCCAATAGTCGAATATCGTCCAGTACCACGGTATAATTGTTATGAATCGCATATATCACCTCTACTACCTCAGGAGAGTTGAAATGTTTGTGAGCTTCGGGGATCGCGTTTGATTCCCTCTGATTTAACTGCAGAATATGTCGTTATTCTTTGAAAAGATTGATGATAATGCCGCTAGCCATTTTTCTCAGTGTGTTAAAATAAGTTGCGGCGGATGTGCAATGTCAGGACAAACTAGTACAGAAAATGTGGTTTACCATGTAAACGGAATGTAACTTTACCAAATAAAAACAGTTTTATAAGAGCTATTTGCATTGTTAGTGGGATAAGCGCATCATTACAATCACGAATGGGAGTATTGCCACGACGAGGTCGTAACCAAATCGTAGTAACCATACGAGTGCTGTAATAAATTTTGCAATGTACAACAATGTGCAACATTTTTTACAAAAATTCAGATTTGATATTTAAATAATTATGACATCTATTAAAAGTCACTTACACATTTTGATGCAAAATCAAAGTAACAAGATGCGTGAAATTTGTTGATACCATGGTGAGAAGTCAAATGTTTTAAATAACGCATAGTTCTGTATTTTTCTCGTCGCGAATTTTACTTTGTGCGTTACGTCGAAAACCTCAATGCAAAAATTGTGACATTAATATGTATAATAACAAATAATTGTTGAATTGTTTCTAGTTTCAATCAATTTTTTCTTCTTTTTTTATAATTTTTGAAAATCACAATGAGTTATGTAATGAGTTCATTCACCACTAGTAGTGTAATAGAGTTCATTACGTAACTAAAACAGCCGTCAATGAATGACATAATAATTATTTACCCAGATAACCCTGACGTCCTACAAATAGGACGTCGTCTTTAAAAATATATGTGCGCGCCCCTGGTGAGAAAGTTAGGTCCGCCATCTGTTAGTGACTTTTCAAACAAACCTATTTAACAATTCCGTGCCATATTGCTTACACAGCGCTGCATGATTCTCTAAAAGTTAGTTCTAAGGGCGAAAACACAACACAGCGGTGCGACGTCGCATCGCAGAAATCAACGACGTCGTAGAAATTTGCGATGCGACGTCGCTTAGTACAAATTCTGGGCGAAACCACAACACTGCGGTGCGACGAGGCATCACAAATTTCCACGACGTCATTGATTTCTGCGATGCGACATCGCACCGCAGTGTTGTGTTTTCCTTATGAGATCGGGAATGATTCTCTCAAGCAACGCACGCGCAAATCACGGAAGTTTGGTGGTCTTTTATACGCGACTTAGTCTGCTGTGCCAACAGGTTGCGTGTGTACAAGATTTGGTACATTATTTGGTTTTTATATTTAATTATAACACGCCATACATACATCAAACGTGTCGCTTATGGTATAGGTCTTCTGTGGCCGTGCAATGAACGTTCATCGCATCGCATTGCGACTTCGTGTTTGCGATGCGTCGTCGCACCGCAGTGTTGTGGCCTGCAACAGCCGTAGGACACGTATTGTGCGGTCCACATCTCACTAGAAGCGTCTTCTCTGCGATGCCGTGGCGATGAAGTTTTAACGTTGCGTCATCGCATCGCATCGCCGTGCGACGTCGTTTTTGCGATGCGACGTCGCACCGCTTGTGTTGTGTTTTCACCCTAAAAGTGCTTTAAAATGGCTGAATATAACATCCGATTTGCTAGGTAAGTAAATTACTCAAAAAATAATTAGTAAATATTAGGTTTATTCTCATGTATTTGTTCCAAAATAATAATATATTTACTCATAACTGCCATAAGGCATGCTAGTCGTTGACAGCAAGCCGCCATTTATTGCCGTCCTTTATTTATGCCGTTAGGAATAAGAGCTGCTGCATTCAAAATATAAATATAATTATTATATTATCTTATAAGGGATGTAATACAATATAAAATAGCCGTTATTTTTTTGCTTTAGAGGATTTTCGATGCATGAAGCATTGCAATGCTTGAAGAATCTGATTTTCCGCATCTTTCAGCAGACGTAGTGATGTTGTCGCCGACGACGACTATCAAACTGACGAGGATTCAGGCCAGGAGGATGCGATATCCCCTGATAACTTACCCTGTACACAACTCAGAGCTCCAGCCGAAATACAAGTACCTTTTCAGGATTCTGATTCTGAAGATGACGATATACCTTTGGCGGCTCCAGTCGAATTACAGGTACCTCTTCAACACTCTGATTCTGAAGATGACAATATACCTCTGGCTCGACTTGCTTCCAAGAAGTCAGAATCTGTTCCAAAAATTGCTAAAGTCTACAATTGGACAATGACCACATTTTATATGACTCAAATAACTTTTATTTAGGTCAGCCCGAGTTAGAAAACGCAGATGAAAGTTCACTGGTTTCGTTATTTTTAAATTTTTTAATGAAAACGTTTTTGACTTACCAATTGAAGGAACCAATCGTTATGCGGCAATAGAAAATAAAAATAACAAACCAGTTACGGTTCGAGAAATGAAGTGTTTTATTGGGATTTTAATTTTGAACGGGTATGTACCATATCCGAGACGTAAAATGTTTTGGGAACAGGATAAAGATGTAAAAAACATTCTTGTTTCAGATGCACTTTCTAGAGATAGGTTGATCACATAATAAGCGTTTTTCATATGGCAGATAACAATTTAGTTCCCGGTGATAAATTTGCTAAAGTCCGTCCTTTGTTTACTTTATTGAACCAAAATTTCCTACGGTATGCACCTAAAGTTGAAAACCATATTGTTGATGAAACCATGGTACCCTGGCTGCAAACAATTTATACGCGGCAAACTCATTCGCTGCGGCTACAAGCTTTGGGTTAGGTTGCGCAACAAATGGATATATAAATTGGTTCAAACCGTATCAAGGAGCTTCGACAAATATCTCTCCAGAATATAAAGAAGTTGGTTCAGCCGCTGGAGTTGTGCTCTCTTACGTAGATCAACTTTTGAAATGTTGGCCTGAAAATAACTTTCACATTTTTTTTTGATAATTTTTTTCTAATTTATCTCTTTTGGGCTATTTATCTAATAAGGGTATTCGGGAACCATTCGCTCAAATCGCATTCCAAGAAACCCCCTAAAGTCAGCAGGGAACTCAAAAAATCCCCAAGAGGTACTTATGACCACAAATCGGATGTAGGAAAAAAATTAACTATCCTTAGTTGGAATGATAACAGCGTGGTTTCGTTGGTTTCTAATGCTGTCGGTGTAAATCCCATACGAATGGTAAAACGATATTCAAAGCAAGAAAAAATCTGTTTCAGTTCCTCAACCTCATATGATAAAATTATACAACGCAAACATGGGCGGTGTCGACAGAAGTGACCAAAATATGTCTTTGTATAGAACAGGAATTCGGGGAAAAAATGATACTTCTGTTTATTTGCTCATTGTTTGGATAATATGTCTATTCAAATTGCTTGGCAGCTAAGCCGGTCATCCGACAATGAGTCACACTTGGACCATCTTGCTTTTCGCAGAATAATTGCCTGTTCTATACTCCAGACCAATGCAAAATATAGATTCGCGTTATGATGGAATACAACACAATGTTATTCAACAAGATCGGCAAACCAAATGCCGTTACTGCTGTATGAAAACTACCACGCGTTGCATAAAATGCGATATTGGTTTTCATGTAAAATGTTTTATACAATATCATACCAAAATATAATTTTAAAGAAATTTTATAGTTAATATAGCCATTGAGGTTTTTTCCTCTTTAGTTTTTAAGGCACTTGTTACCCTTGGTAAATTATGTTATAATATTCTTCTGAGGTCTTACATATAGGACGGCAATTTTTTTAATGCTCCTGAATTTTATAAAATGTCTGAGGGTTAAAATGTGTTAGTTAAGGCTTAATAATTAACTTGACAAAAAATGAACGATTTTTTTTACCTTTCCATGTCTCAGGAATAAGTGGGTTAAGAAGAACATAGATAAAATTATTATTGTTACTCATCATTATATCACCTGACTATTTTCAATTTAATGTGATTAGTAAAATAAAAGATAACTACAATTTTTGGAATAAGACTTAGTCATGCTTGCTTCCATAAACATTTAAAAAGATTGGAGTATTTGCCTCAAATTCATATACTTGGAATGGGTTGGAACCTTTGATGCGAAGAAGATAACACTGACGTAGTTTTTCACGAAACACCAAAACACTATATACTGCATTCGACGCGCGTTTCGTCAACTAAGTTAGCATCATCTGGAGATGATTAAAACTCAAATTTCTATAGTACATGCGGTACTCTGGGCGATCTGGACCATATGTATTTTTTAATTATCGGAACTATCCAAGAGACACAGAAAGACTACTAAGAAAGTTAGTTAATATTAATGTCCCTACTTCCCACTGAATTAACTTATCTCTTAAAAATATTAATACGTATTAGTTAATATCTATAACAATAATGTACTTTATGCATTAGGCTAATTTTATGATTCTTGTGTATATACTACTGGACTCGCAAAACTTGCATTTAATACGATAAAAAGTAAGAGATAGAGTTTAAATATATTTAAATATACTGCTTCGTAGTCACTAATACCGTCCGGCGCAACATCAACGCATGAAAATGAGTCCAGTAGTGTATAACTCCCTTCTCGTGGTCCTCAGTATATTATGAAAATGTCTCAACAGGCTTCTTGGCGAGAAGAGAATGTCCCATGTTAATATTCTCTTGACATTCATTACTCCAGCAGATATTCAATAGTTTTATTTATCATGATTTTTATTTAAACTTTTTTTAATCTCCTTTTAGTATTTTGATATAGTTGTACAGACGCTATAAAACGTTTGACATGATGCTATGTGATAAGAAAGTGTTGAGGTCACTTCCAGCGTCATGGCCTCGATCGTGAGTTCATCAAAAAAGATAAAATAAATATATCTATTAATGAATGAGTGATATAAAAACAAAATACTAATCCTCTCGTTTCTCTTTCTCTCTCTCTCTTTAGTGCGATTAAAATCTCTTAATATGGTCTTCTTGCGCTCCATTTGCCCTATTTCAAAATGTTCGCCCAAGTGATCACACGAACTACATTAACGTGGTAATGACCGAAAACAATGAGCCTTTAAGTAAGCTGAGGTAAAGCACATCAGATTGTGCACGACACTACCCCACACAGCAAGGGGGTATTGCTTTTATCACGGAAGAATTATTTGCGCTATGTTAAAATTTCACTGCTTGGTGCTAATCTGATAAAAAACATTTTACAGCTCGTTAAAAAAGAAATGATGAATTATAATCTTAAAGGCATGAAAGGCGAAACCCAAGGACGCCATTTTTCTCTTAAAATGTTACAATGAGAAACTGATATAAATATATTTTTATATTATGAAAAATTTTACTTGAGTTTAAAAATAATGTACTAAAAAGTTAACTTATCAACATCAAGAAAAATAAGTAACACAAAGCTTTTCTATTTATTATCTCTGTAATGGATGATCCAAGTTAATGAGTGATCCAAATAAATATTCGCAATATGTTGAAAATTCTGTTTGCACAATATTTTTCTGTATAACTCAAGCTACAATTATCACAGATCCCGATTGCAAGAAGTGTCCTTGTTTCGTTCAGGTTAAAATATCTTATTTTAATAATCTACAGGTTGAAATTGTCGGAACCAGGACAATAGGTTAATATAAAACGCTACCTTGCCCAACGTTTCGTTTAATATGCTTAAACTTCTTCAGGGCTCAATAGCCAAATAATGATGTAAAAATTCCACAACAGAATTTTTTTTTAAAACCACGTCTATAAAAGGAAACAATTTATAAGAACATTGTACATATAAATAGATTCATAATTATTTAAACAACATTATTAAAGTATAAATTAACAAAACACAAACATTTTAAATTGAAAATAATAGCAACAAAGGGTTCGTTAAATATAAAACATTTTTATTTATATGAACATATTTCAATCAACAATGTTCTTAGTTAGAGATCGAAAACAAATAAAATCACACACAGAGCGAAAAGTTGAGGATACAAGAATGATTACCATTCTAGCGTCATCTATAAATATAAATATTAACCAATTTTAAAAATAAGATATTTTTGTAGAGAGCCATAAATTATTCTATTAGAACTTGTAAGGTTTAAAATAGTATTCTACTTTCCAAACAAAACAATTTAACACATCCCTTATTAACAGAAAACTGCAAAAATCAATATAAACCACGAAATAACACCATATATTATAATATATTTTAATAATATATTTTGGTGTATTAATTTTCCGATAGACTTGCACAAATAAATTGCTTCCAGAAAGTTAAGGATATTGTAAGAAAAGTTATTTCGTTTAGTAACTTTTAGTAGATGTTATCAACATGTATATTTCCACCAATTTTTTAATAAATTGAGCACAATATAATTTCATTTATAAATTTTACTCACAAGAAAATAACTGAAGAAAAAAATACAATTGTATCTATGATTTATAAGATTGAACATGCAGCAGTTAAAAACAAGTGAAATGATTATGAATAGTCTGGAAAAAAGAAAATACTTGGTTAAAATCTGAATCTGAAAGCGATGAAATGGTAGAAAAAAAAACAATAAAATGTCATTGCATATACCAGAACAGAATTATCTAAGTTACAATAATTTATTTTTAATAATGATGAAAGAAACAAGTCAAGCCTTACAGTTTCAATAATAAAAGAAAGTCTAGTCTAAATCTATGAAACCAAATTAAACATAAATAACGTTTTACAAAAAGACTGCGATGAAGAAAACAACGCATTCTACAATGAAGTTACAACAAACGTTGTAGTTCTAGAACAAAAAACAGTTATGTCAAAAGCAATAACAAAGATTGATGATTATCTTCCATGAGTTAAAACTCTGGAACGAAAAGGAAATATACAATCTTAAATATCTACTTTTGCTATAACGTCAAACGAATACAATAATCGGTTTTTTGAAGACTATTATCTAGTTTTCTGATATGATTTATAACAAATTATACCTTTGCACTCGTAGACAATATTCTAGTAATTTTTCATTGTCACCTTGTCCTAATATAGAGAAATGTTGGTATAACTTTTTTTTGTCGACAAAAACAATTATACATTTTGCTTTTAAAAAAGTTTCAGTGTAAAGACAACGTTTTTACGTTTACAACTTCACTATTAGTAAATATATTCTCGAGCATATCTCCTATCAAATTTCCAGTGCAATAAACAAATTGAAATTTTGAGCACAGAGGCGATTGGATGTGCTTACTTATGATTCTGATAAAATTAAATGTTCTTTATCTATATTGTTATTGATACCTACATTTTTACTTAATAGTTATTTATGACACAAGGACGAAAAATGCAATTTCTCGCACGATTTCAGAAAATATCGAATGAGTACGAAAAATATTTTCGTTCGCATGTCACACTATTTTTTATTCGATTGTAAGAAAATAATAAATTTTTATTTCGTATGCTTCGACGGCGTTTCGACAAAATGGCGTAAGCGGTTTTTACGAAATTTTACAGCAGAGCCAAAAATTGAAAACATGTTAAGTGTATTATTCTAGGTTTATTATTATTTTTTTTTAATAAAATTAAAAATAGAGAGAATACTTGTCCAGGGTGTTGAAATAATCGTAGCTGAGCATATCAGCCCGTGCCACTATGAGATATCGGCGTTTATTAATTTATTATCTCACTTTATTCACACCTGAAATTATCGATTAAGCCTCTTCATTTTCAATTTTAACGATTCTCGAATTTTTGGTGGTTAACCGTAAAGTTAGATGAAATGATTGACTCTTACGATATGTTTTCCAAAATAATCTAATTTTAGGATTATTGTCGCTTACGCCTTTTTGTCGTACAGTGTCGATTTATTTTAATTGAAAAATCTGATCTTAATCGACTTCACATCACTGACACAATCTAATAAAAATATCATTACAGTTTGTTTCATTTGTTCATGTTATCCATTATTTTGTCATAATTATTTACCGTGTGGAAAGTACTTTTCGGTCAAAAAAAGTAGTCGCCTAGCAACGACAACAAAAAATAATACTTCTAGTAAAAACGTAATCTTTTCGTCCAGATATTAGAATAAAAAAACATCACTTTTCAATATAATCGAATAAAAAATTAATTCAGTAATATTTTTGGTAAGTCAAGATTTTAATTTTCGTTCCGTACCGTTTTATTTATAATTTTATTTGGTTTTCTGAAAATCCCACATGTGGTATCGATCTATAAGTATGTCTGAAGTTTTGCTTTTGTAAAATATTCCACATTTTGGAGTGCTGGATCCCTATATACGAAAATCATTAATAAATTAATAATTAATTTAACAGCAAACATTATCCATTTTTATGGAGTAAATATTAAATTGTATCAATTACTAGAAAGCGAATATAGATAACATTAGAATAGGTAATTATAATAATACCTTTGTTATCATCTTGAAAAAAAATGTTTTAAAAAGGAATATTTTCCTATAAAAATATATTATAACGTTATTTTTCAAATTTGCTGTTCATTCTAATTTTTCTTTGTTGAGAAATACATTTAAATAGCATACTACTAGAAATGAATTGAAGTTCAGAAACTTGAATAATTTTTATTGTATAAAATGGGTATCAGTATACGTTTAAACTAATATTACAATTAAAAACATTACAATTTCCCATTTAGTCAATGTGTTTATATGATAATGCTAATCACAGAAGGGAATAGAGTGACAAGCAACAAGTTGACGTTTACCGCTAGCCAGATTTTATCTCAGACTCTTCACAGAATCTTTAGGGAGTTTTACATCCATAGGCTCTCCGTTGGCTGCTTATCAGACATTTCCTATCTCCCCGAGGAACTGAAAGTTTGCATGGTTTTCTCAAATGGTTACTATTAGTAAAAACAATTTGTTTTCCAGCGAAAATATAACATTCCTTTGCATATAACTTGAGGATAAATATACTCATGGAATACACATTTGGACTTGAGAACAATTAACTTACAAAAATCGAAATACTTAATTCACTACAGAGGTGGAGTTTTCACACCAAACTGGTTTTTGCCCATGACCTTTTAGAGGAATGCAAACATTTAGAAGACAACTTTACTGTAGCGTTGGAATTTGTAAAACAAAAAACTGAATAATGATAAAACAGGCATCGAGAGAAGGACTAAGTTAATGTATGGACACCATTATTTCGGATTTGATCTTCCTCGTGTTACGGTCCGTTTTTTTTCTTTGAGATGGACAATTTGGACTACATTCCGTACAAATTATATGGATATCATTTGAATTATAAGCTAAATTCCAAATTCGAATAAAATAACTTTAATAAACCTTATTGTACTATTTAGTGCGACCCTACTGTGCTTTCGGACAGAATTGGGCATTGCTAGACTCTGTCGCGTGCACGGAAGAATTGGGTGTGTGCTATTTTAGCGGGAGAAGGCAGAACGAGGCCGGCTAGGGGCACCACTAGAAAAAAGCAGGCCATCGAGTGAACAAGATTAAAGTCGCTGATTTATGGAAACGGTTAATGTGCAGTAAGGCCATGACTGTAAGCTGAGCTCAGGAGGAATGAGTAAGAATGTTTCATTATATTGATGTCTCTACGACAAAAGAAATATATAAATTTTGCAAAATTAACTTCGAACGCCATGTACCTAGGCACGACCCATTAACTTGTCAAACATTGAGTGCCTTGCGAGTGAACAATGAATTTTTATAAGATTTGCAAATTTGCCTAGTGCCTTTAAACAGAATTTGTTTAACATACTTTACATGCATTTTTGGTTAATTATCGTCGACCGTTTAAATAACAACCTATTTTCCATCTTTTAAAGGTAGCCAGTTGTTTGTTAGTTACGGAGAATTATTGTATATTTTAAACTTAAAAAAAAATTGTGGCGCCCAATAATAACTAATTAGCTGGTTCGATATTTTTATATGATTTAAATTGGCTATTGCCGTATAAGTCTTTGTTTCTTTGGATTAATTTAATCTTAAGTTTTAATGGATTTATCTGGTTAACTACTCTGCTTCCCCGCCCAGAGAAGAGAGTCCTAAATCTTGCTTATTTTGAATAAATAAATGTATTTTGCTATTAGATTTTTGTTTCATTCAATAAAATTTGATTTAACTATTTTAACCCATTAACGCCTAAAGGTCCCATATGGATCCACATTTTAGGCGGGATTTTAGAGGGGTGGAGACACCACATTTTACGACTTATCTGCTATTAGTCTAACTGTAGTGCATTAGTACAGTTCAATAAGTGTTTGAGAGAGTTTGTGCTGTTCAAGTGTTAAATCTTATGAATTTATCAGTGTTAGAATACCCAACAACATTTTTTGTTGACAAAATATGGACATCAACTTTGTGTAAGTGATTTTGTTATTATATGTTTCTTTTTTATTCTATAATAAGTTATGAGTTAAATTACTAATATATAAGGACTTCTTTGGCCATTTATAGAATTGTAGAATATTTTTTATTTCTTCCCGAATTTTTGTTGTAAACATTGCTGTTCCCATATGGGCGCGTTAGGCGTTACCTAGTTACGATTATCTTTACTTATCAAGTACTTTATTTTAGTGGTATATCGCTTCAAGAAGCTTTAGATATTGCGTACGATGAGGGAGATGTTACTGATGTATATATTGAACCGCCTGAGTACTGTTCTCACAGATGAGGATTCCGCGGATGAGGATGGGGGAGTGGCAGATAATTTGAGTGCCCGACAACTTTCGGCTCCGGCCGAGGTCGTTTTTGGGAATAAAAATAGGTTGGGGATGGAAGACAATGATGTAGAGAAATATGGGAGGAACCGATCAAATGGATAATAATATATCATGGTAAGCCGATCCTCCATAATTCAAAAACAGTAACAATATTTTGACATTTTGTAATTTTTACAGCTATCGAATTGGGATTCGTTCCAAAAAATGGTATTGGCCCATATTCACCTATTTAATTGATGCGGCAATTCAAAATGCCTGGATCCTCTACAGAAAAAGTGGTAGAAAAATTACTCAACTGGAATTTCGAAGAAACCTTTCGCAGGTACAGTCTTTCAGATATACCTAGTAATTTTTTGAGATATATAATTTAAATCTTTTTGCAAATTTTAGACATACCTAACGAGATACCAAGTGCCCGCACGTGCTCCTGGCAGGGTACCAAAAGCTGCAGGCAGTAACTTTAGAGTTTGCAATGACATACGATATGATGGACTACACCACTATGTGATTCCGGTACCGGAAGGTAAAAGAAGAAGATGTGGTGGTGATAATTGTGGCAGCCGAGGTAGAACAATGTGTTGCAAGTGCAATATTGGATTTTGCGTTGACTGCTTTCGCAATTTTCATACTCAATAATTATATTTACTGTTATAATTATAATTTATATATCATTTTTTATATGTTCTAAATAATGTAACATCTTATAAATATTATAGTGGCTTTACGCCTAAAGGTCCCATATGGGAACACCATTTTTTGAGTTTGTGTCTGCCAAAAAAAAATTAAAAAAGGCAAAAACATGTTTTTTAGTCTCATTTCTTTCATATCTATGGAAAAAATTTGATGAATTCGATAATTTTTATTTCTCGGCGTTAATGGGTTTGATAGGGTGGGGTGAACCCCGTTATACTCAGCCAGCGTAACTATCGGAATGGAATATGGTATGGGATAGATCTAGAACAAAAATTAATGTAGAAAGTACAATATACAATAGGCATACGGGTGTCGTTCTTTACATTTTTGGGATATATTATTAAAGCATTAATTTTTTTTATGCTACCTCATGGCCCGAGTATGCTACATGTTTAAAATTTTTGTTTCTGCATTTTTAAAGCTAACTAATCTGGAGTTTTTAATGATAGCAATACATTTAATATAGTGATATATTCATTATTTGATGTATATATTTTCACAAATGAATCTTTTATTAATCTCTTAATCAATATATTGTGTAATTTAAATTTTCCATGCCACATAAATCACCTCATATTTTTACTGAATTAAATTTCCGAGTCACTTTCTTGTGCACAAAGCGTAAGTGTCCATGAGAAAAATATTCAAGATTTTTTCGACGATTGGTTTATAACCTCCTTGATAAATTAATGCATTTTAACCTTGAATGGAGCTCGGTGGTCAATAAAAAGGACGTGGAAGAATAAGGGTCAATACATTTAGGAAGTTCCACGCTGTAATTTATAGTTTTATCGGCCATTCTTATCAACTTCTACAACGTCAATTTATTACTGAATTGGGGAAAATGTGCTACAATGAATTACTTAACAGCTTTACACTAAATAAAAGCCGCCCCAGATTGACCCATTAAATGTCACTTAAGTCATCGAATCAAAGTAACTTCGAATTTATTGATTTTCTTTTTTAATATTATAGAAATTCTTGAAACTCTAATTATTATATCAAAAGAATAATTAATTAAATTGTCCGGTTGTATTTGTAGTCCAATTGATGTTTAATCAATACAATGTAAATTACCATACCTTTTATTTATTCTCGAGTAAGATTAAATAACCCCATTATATGAAGCGCTTTCATGCTTTGTTCATTACAAATCTTGAAAAGTCTTTTCTTCGTGGGGAAAGTTTTCTCTTTTTTAAACTGGAACCTCAAATCAGCTATGAATTTTTGTATACTAGAATTTTTAATCAAAGTAACTACGATGTATTATTACATTATGTTAGAAAGGAAACCTGAGATGATATTTATACTTGCAGTTCAGTCGATGATGGCTTTAAAGGTTTTATTACTTCTCTAAAGTATTATATATATATTAGCATTCCATCTTACAAGAATCAAAAATTTAAAAAAAAATAATAATTTGTGGCTTACTAAAGATATTCGCACATCATCTGAGAAAGTAAAATTTCTCTACGGCATTGCTATGCAAACAAAAAATGTTGACCGTCTATACCTTTAAAAAATATAAAAAAGTATATAGGAAAGTGATAAAAGCTGCAAAAAAAATCAAAGAAAAAGTATTTTGAAGCCCATAATAAATTTATTTATTTAAAGTTATTTGGGATTTTATTAATAACACAGTAATCAATAAAAAAAGGCAATAGTAAAAAAAATAAAAGAAATTATTGTAGACAACACTGTCATTGATGATCCAACTGAAATGACCAGTCTTTTTAATAATCTTTTTATCGAAGTACCAAAAAAACTGAAAGATAAATAGGGCTGTCAAAAATGTTCCGTGGGACAGTAGCGTACGCGAAATTAACTAATACGAGAAACAATAAACTGGTACAATTTATAATAATGTATGTAAAACTTGCCCTCTTAACTAGCTTGATGAACTAACTTGCTTATCACAAATTGGAGAAGATGTGTAGCCATTTTGCAGCATCAGCTATATTTCTATGGTTGCCTCCATGAGTGATGTTCGCTTTGGTGAAAATATATTCTTATATTTTGAAAACGACCGTTCGACATCTGATGTAATACACGCATACGTAAAATAGTCTTTGAACGCACTTAACGGATCTAGGGCTGCACCATCACATATTTGTCTTTATTTGGTAAAACCGGTGTCTTTATTTAACACACTTCCGAACTTTTCTTTAATGCGCTCATTTGTTGCGTCACCTATAGCGTGTAGCAGTAGATTTACTTCGTCCACTATTTGCAGTGGCTCCGCTAATGACCACGCACTGTTTTCTAATTTTTTTATGCTTTCATGTAATGGTTTATAGTTCTTCACAATAAATTTAAAAGCTGTTTCAACGGAAATATCTTCGAATTTTGTCTGGCTTTCCTTAATAGCTGCAGCCTCATCTGGATTGAATTGTAGTATCACAGCTTTTATTTGTTGGAAATATTCAGCATAATAAAAAGGTGCTTGCAACCATGTTCCCCAACGTGTAGGAATCGGCTGTGATGGTTCAAGAATACCGAGACACTTGCTATAAAATACACGGAGACGTTTAGGAGATTTAAGAAACACTTTTTTTGTACTTGCTATTAATGCATCCACCTCTGGGAAACGTTTTCGAATAGTTTCTGCCACAAGATGTAAAGCATGCACTTTACACGTAACATGTATAAACGTACAACCTTGTTCTTGCAAAGAACGGCCTACCGAACGCATTGTCACGGCGCCATCAGTCACAAACATCAATACTTGACCTTTTGACAGGTAAAATTTTTCTAACATCCCAGCACCACCCTGGTAATTGTTTCGCTAGTACACTGACTTAGTCTTTTGCTAGCTGGTAACAGTGGAACTGTCAGTTTAAGAGGGTCCAGTACTCGTACTATAACATTTAAAATAGATTTTTGTGTACAATATTGTTACGTGTTTGCTATCCACACAAACACCTATCCTCGTAGATTCGTTGATTGAAAGTCCAGGTAACACTTATTCACTACTTTATTTACTAATTAACAATTAATAACAATAGATTAATTAATGTCTTAACTATAATCACAACTGAACACTTATAAGTCTCTTTCTTATTTCTTCTTTACTCGTTCGCGTTTCACTTAAGATTAAATCTCGGCCCACCGTGCGTCTTATTTATACATCCATTCTCCCGGTCTAGAGCACTCCAGAATATTCCCGGCCGTTCGTGTACAATTCCAGCCTAATCTAACCAGTCTGCACAGTCCAGTGGCGTAACACTGCCCCCCTTAAGCCTGAACGTCCCGATCAGGCAATTCATTATTCCCTGCATACTTGGCTAGTCTCTCTATGTGTACCACCTTTATCTTAGATTTTGGATTTTGCTGAATTCTATATACAACGTCGTTTAATCTGGTGACGACAGTGTAAGGTCCTTCCCAAGGGTGGTGAAGTTTCGGGGACCTGCCTTTCTTTCGTTGTGGGTTATATAGCCAAACCAACTCTCCCACCTGGTAACCTCCTGAATTAGCCTTAAGATCATAACGAGCCTTCATACGGTTAGTTGCTATGGTCATTCGCTCAAATTGTCTCTTATAAGTTGACCATGAACTTTGACCGTCGAATGAAGGTGGTTGTAACCTAGGACCAGACGACAGTACTAATTGGCCTCCCTTCTCTCTTAATTGTTGTTTCAACCGGGCTATCTCCCCTTCAACTTCACCGACTTTTCCTTTAACTTCAGTTATTTCTCCCTCAAACTTTCTTCTAACTTCTATGACTTGTCCTTCGACTTCAGTGACTTTTTCGATAACATCTCCTTTAAATTTTTCAGTGAGGGGAGAAAATGGCTGCCTGCTGTTCATCTAGGCTTCTTTTGAAGTCTTCTCTTTCCTCGTGTCGCCATTTTTCTTGATCCTCAAATATTTTTCTTAATTCTTCCTGCCGTTTTCTTTCTTGTTCATCGTTTTCGGCTTGACGTCTTCTCTCTTGTTCTTCCTTTTCTTCCTGTCGTCTTATTTCCAGGCCTTCGATCATTTTTATTAAGTCTAATTTTCTTCCTGGCGTTTTCTCTCTTGAGCTTCCATAATTTTTCTCTGTTCGTCTTTCTCTTCTTGTCGTATTCTCTCTTGTTCTTCTTTTTCTTCCCGCCGTCTTCTGTCTTGTTCTTCCTTTTCTTCCTGTCGTCTTCTCTCTTGATCTTCCATAATCTTCCTTTGTTCGTCTTTCTCTTCCTGTCTTTTCCTTTCTTGATCGTTCATTCGTTCCAACAATGCTGCTAGCAAGTCCTGTGTTTGTTTCTCCGTCATGCTTCTTGTTGTTGGCATTAACTCACGACACGTAAATTAGTTCAAAATAAAGTTTATTACACTATAAAATCCGTAAAATGTTGATATCACGTCTATTTTAACAATGGAATGTTCCAGAAAAATCTCGAAACAGCACTAGAAAGTTTTATTTAGAGTCTATACCTCTTTTGTGTTGACAAAATTCACTTATCTCCACTAATTGTCCAATGGAATGTTCGAGAATTTTCACGAAATATCACTAATAAGTCTTGTTTTGAGTCTATAACACGTTCCCGCCGACACAATTCACGTATCTCCTGTAGTTTCCAAATAGAATGTTCTAGAATTTTCCCGAAATTGCACTAATAGTCCTTTTTCTCAGTCCACGACACGTTATAACTAGCGGCACTCGCGTATTTGCAGCTATTTCTAAATCGAATGTTCTAGAACTTCTCGAAAATCCACTTTAAAGTCACTATTCAGTCCAGAAATAGTCCTCCAAACACTGTCTAGTAGCTTAATTCTCCATGTTACCACTAATTTCTGAGAAGAACACTGTAGAACCTTTTCGAATATTCCAGAAATTTCTCTTCCAATCCACTTCCGACACCAAATTGTTACGTGTTTGCTATCCACACAAACACCTATCCTCGTAGATTCGTTGATTGAAAGTCCAGGTAACACTTATTCACTACTTTATTTATTAATTAACAATTAATAACAATAGATTAATTAATGTCTTAACTATAATCACAACTGAACACTTATAAGTCTCTTTCTTATTTCTTCTTTACTCGTTCGCGTTTCACTTAAGATTAAATCTCGGCCCACCGTGCGTCTTATTTATACATCCATTCTCCCGGTCTAGAGCACTCCAGAATATGCCCGGCCGTTCGTGTACAATTCCAGCCTAATCTAACCAGTCTGCACAGTCCAGTGGCGTAACAATATGTTGTCTCATCAACAGATAACCACAGCCGTTTATTTTTTAATTCACATTTCATCTTATTTATCATGTCTACGTGTACAGTTGGTAGATAGTTACATAACGTTGTGCGACTTGGTAACTTCACCTGGGCATTGTATTTATTCCAGAACACTCGAAATGGTTGTTTATCGAGTGTGTGCAGCGGAACATCACAGGCAATTAGCATTAATAGTAAATCAAACATAAACTGTGTTGTCGAAGACACGCCATTTTTTTTATGGTGTACACTATTTACGTGAAGTCCACAATCAAGCTTATCCCAGCATATCAAATCTTTCTCGCACACTTTACAAATTATTATTTTAGCACTATCATAGAATAAATCTGGGAATTCACCTATGAATTTATTCACTTTGTCAGCAAATGGCCGTTTTCTACCCCTGCGTACGTCTGCCATGCGTTATTATTAAATTAATATCAACAATACAGTACAACAAATAAAATAAAAACACAAGAACAATATGCAATACGCCCAAGTGACTTAATATGTACACAACTCGAAAGCTAATAATAGACTGGACTGGAGAAAGAGTTTCGCGGTCAAGGTGAATGCCGGCGATAGTAAGTACTGTACTCTATGACCATGATACACAGAAACGATTTGCAACTTTAAAGATAAATTTATATCTACCAACAAGAAACAAATTCAATTCAAATATATCTATCCTATTATGTTTTTAAAATCTGTATCTGAATCAGCTGTCTTCAATTATACATCTAGTTTTAAAAAATCTTAATTCTTGTGGAGAATATATTATAAATGCTAATATACTGCGATATATAATACGTTTTATTGTAAATCCCTTAACATTTTTAATAAATAGGTCCGTAGAAGAAGGTATATTTCCAAAAATTTTAAAAACTGCTCGTGTAATTCCAATTTATAAAAAAGGAGATCCAACACACCTAGAAAATTATCGACCAATTTCACTCCTATCCAAAATATCAAAACTTTTAGAAAAAAATGATGTATGATAAAATTAGTTCCTTTGCAGCACAATATAATATTTTAAGTCCAGTACAACATGGTTTCAGAAAAAAATGTCTACGCAAACAGTAATCTTAGACTTCGTGCACAAAGTTTATGACAATTTAAACAATAACAACAGAACTGTTGGAATATTTATGAATTTGAGCAAAGTATTTGACATACACGGAAAGAAAACTACTATTCTACATCAATGTAATCGATTATTCTTGAATTTTTATACTTGTCACTAGAAAATATTACTTGGCATAATAAATTATTGTTTCAATAATATACCAATTGTAAATCAAGAACAGATATATTTTTGAGTTTCATTAGCGCAAGTCTTTAAATTAATATAAGTTTGATTCCTTCGAAGTATAAGTATGTATTAAATATAATCTTAATAGTACTTCTTTCAAGTACTGTTAACCGTGAGAGTAAGTATAAGGACATCTTGAAGTAAATTCTTATTTAAATGTTTTTCTTGACATAAGAATACTTCTCTTGGAATAAAACACAAACAACTTTGCTGGAAGAATTATACATACTATTAATCCAATAACTGTTATCCTTGATTGAATACTTGCTAATCTCAATGTGAAGTGTTCTAATATTGGAACAAGTGAATCGCCCAGTGGTGGGTGGTAGAAAGCTATGCCTTTGCCAAACAAAGACGACATACCTTACCTACTACGCGTCGAATTGTGTGTGATGTACTTTGTTCATAGATGTTGATTATTATAAAATAATTTATGTTTGTAAAGTTACACTTGAAAAAGAATGAACTGTGAAATAGAAGTTAATAAGTCTACGATAGCAAGTTGGGAATTGGAGTCCTTAACTTCAATATTAGAAGGTGTTTAATAATTCTGGTTTTACTGCATGCAAGCTATTTTAATTACGTTATACTTTATAAGAAATAAATACACAACGTCACTATATTGTAGGTGAAAAAGTATTCAACTGAAGTTTAATGGTTGTGTTATAGATTTCTCAAGTTATTTTCCTTTTTGATAATTTTCGCTTGTGTATTATATACAATCTATAGTCAAGATCTGCATTTTTATTGTAGTGGCGTTTTATTATACAATACATATACAGGGTGACTGGTAAATCGGCTTATTCCTTGGAGGGTGGGTTAGTAGAACTCATTTGCAATTGATTTAGAGATCTAATAGTTTTTGATATCTTTTTATTTTTAAAATAAATACTAGGTACAGATAGAGCGTCCATTGTTTTCAAATTAAAGAGATACAGGGTGTTTCGAAAAAACATGTGCCATCGCTTAAACGGAGATTCTACACTCAAATATAAGATAAATATACTTAATTCCTATCAACATTGGTCCATTTTTGCTTCGTTTCTGAAATGTTGAAATTTTATTTTTCTTTGCGTTCATTGTGAAAAATATATACACCATTGATTTTTTTTGTTTTTGATGGCCCAATTATGTAGAAAGTTAATTGACGAAAAAATATCACCTCTTGACGTTTTCTAGATATCGGCATCGTGTCGAAAATAATTGCGATTTTTAAAGTCTCTTTAAGTCTATTAAAAAATAATAAATAAAAAATAATGCTGTTAAGTACCCTATATAAAAAAATTGCATTTATCTCCTACACGAAACCTAAATCTAACAGAAATCAAGGGGTGACTTCTTTTTCAGCAATTAACTGTCTACATTTTGTGATTCCTCTTTTTGGCTGTAGCCAAGTTATCCTTGTTCAGACAGGTTTTAAATTTTTACATTATTAAGACACTTCTTGGAGACTAATATTTTGGTTTAGAAACAAATGCTCGATAATAATTTTTTGTTTTCGAGATATCCGAGGTAACTTTTGTTTTTCCGCAATATTGGATTTTTCGTTTTTCAGATTGCGTTTAAAAGGAGCTTACAGAAGATGTAACACATGGCGAGGAAAAATTATTTTTCAAGGGACTTATTTGAGAAAGTTATCCATTGCTTAACAAAACATAATAGTAGGCCATGGAAAATCAAAAATTTTTGTAAAGCCAGAGACTAGGAAGTTGCTTATTCAGACGGCAACTAATTATTATCTATATACTTAAAATCTACTCTAAATTGCTTAATTTGTACAATTTTCTAAAAATATCAACTTTTAGATGATCATTAAGGCTTTATTTGTCATAAAATTGTCAAGTGTTCAAAATTTGAACAAAGAAATCCTATTCATCCAGGGCACTCTTGCATGCAAGTAGTTAGTAATTAGTAAAATTTGAAAAAATACATTTCTAAAAACGACCAGATTCACACATAACTTTCAGTAACATTCAGTAGGCTGTAGTTTAAAACAAATAATAAGCATTGCTGTTAGTTGACAGCTGTTCACTAAATAGTAGTGGCATTATTGTAAATTGTTCAAGAGTACTTGTTATTACTGTTCAAGAGTGTGATCATTGCAAAATAGCGCACAAATTCTCAAATGAAGAAAAATTTTATGTTAGAATGTTATTAAATATGATTTGAACGAAACAACTACTCAGCGGGCAAATACCCCGACCTGCATTGGATTATACCTTCAAATCATGATAGATCGGTAGCCAGTATCATTTGTCAATTCCTAACCAGACATAAACCGGTTTCGAACTTATTAGTTCTCCTCAGTATGCCATAGGTCATGGAACAGACTCAATTTACCTTAGTCAGTATATGACTAGCAGGTTGGCCACTATCATTTGTCTGTTCCATAACCTATGACATATTGAGGAGAACTAATAAGTTCGAAACCGGTCTATGTCTGGTTAGGAATTGACAAATGATACTGGCTACCGATCTATCATGATTTGAAGGTATAATCCAATGCAGGTCGGGGTATTTGCCCGCTAAGTAGTTGTTTCGTTCAAATCATATTTAACAACAGTGGTTTAGTCCACCTGGACTAGAGTTCGCCGCTCTCGGTGCTTGCTTCGCAAGTCGCTATCCGCCTCAGAGATATCTATGATGTCGGTCAGATAGTAGAATTTAGACCATATGAGAAGTTTCACAGACCTCTCACCACTACTCAATTTACCTTAGTCAGTATATGACTAGCAGGTTGGCCACTATCACTTGTCTGTTCCATAACCTATGGCATACTGAGGAGAACTAATAAGTTCGAAACCGGTCTATGTCTGGTTAGGAATTGACAAATGATACTGGCTACCGATCTATCATGATTTGAAGGTATAATCCAATGCAGGTCTTGGTATTTGCCCGCTGAGTAGTTGTTTCGTTCAAATCATATTTAATAACAGTAGTTTAGTCCACCTGGACTAGAGGTCGCCGCTCTTGGTACTTGCTTCGCAAGTCGCTATCCACCACAGAGACATCTATGATGTCGGTCGGATAGTAGCATTTGGACCATATGAATAGTTTCACATATCTCTCACCACTACCCTGTTAGAATGTTATTTAAAAGTAAATAGCAATTTTCAAAACACATCGGCCTCCTATCTAGAAACATTTCCGGAGAGAATGCAACCAGATAGAACAGTTTTTGGAAGAATTGTAAGCAATTTGTTAAATTACAGGAGATAATGTTGACCACACAAATAATATTCTTGAAGCTATTAATAATTATCCCCGCATATCAATGCGACCAATTGCAGGCGAAATAAATATTCCTAAGACACAGATATTAAAACGAAGGAAATATCAACTGTACAAACCTACGATTGTCCAAGCTTTAAATATTAATGATTTTGGTAGGACTTGATTTTTGTCATTGGTTTAATCAGAAATGCGAAGAACAACTTGATTTTCAATCGAGAGTTATATGGACCGATGAAAGTCGTTTTACAAATTGTGGAGTCTTTAATAGGCACAATTATCACTACTAGGCCACAGAAAATCCACAAAGATGATTCCAAACTAGGTTTGAATTCAATGTTTGGTGCGGCATGATAGGTATTACCTTTTCTCTTCCTATTCTACTCCTATGATCCGCCTATAACCTTTTTCCTTAATTATTATTTTTAAATCGCCATTTATTGGTCGATTCATTTTTCAAAATTATTTAACGGGACCAGCCTATCGTGAACTTCTAGAAAATCAAATTTTACCCGGGATAAGACAGCTTTTTACAGAACAAGAAATAAACGAATTATGGTTCCAACAAGATGGCTATCCTGCAGATAATACTAATAATGTTAGACGGACATTGCAGAAAAATTTTGGTAAACGCATAATTTCCAGTAGAGGACCAGCATTTTGGCTTCTCCACTCGTCTGATATAACCCATCCTGATTTTTATTTGTGGGGTACGGTACAAAATGAAGTGTATGATTTTGAAAGCCCGTAAACTATCGATGTTTTGGAAGACAGATTTAGGGACCTTTTCGGCACAATAAATGCCAATACTCTCAGAATAGTAATCAGCTAAGTTAGGCGTAGATGTCAAAAATGTATTCAGCTAAATGGTGGTCATATTGAACAGTTTTATTAAATGTTCTTACTTCTTTACTGTCATTTCTTCTATTATGTTAATTTGTTGTTATTAAAAATTTTCTCCATATCGATTAGGTTTAGTATTTTAAGAGAAAATTAAAATTATTTAAACACGTCAAACTGGTAACCTTAATTATCATTGTTATTTTTTATAATGGTTGGTATTAAGTATTTCCATGAAATCAAAATCACTTTTTGATATTCCATGGCCTACCATTTTGTTTTGTTAATCAATAGATAACTTTTCTTAAGTTATTTCCTTGAAAAACAATTTTTTCCTCGGCATCTGTACATCATTTGAAAGCTCTTTTTTAAGTGCAATCTGAAAAACGAAAAATCCAATATGGCTGCAATAAGAAAAAGAAAATTACCTCGGATATCTCGAAAACAGAAGAATATCGAACATTCGTTTCTACATTAAAATATTAGTCTCCAAAAAGTGCCCTAATAATGTAAAAGTCTGAAACTTGTATTGCCAAGGATTACTTTGCGACACCTAAAGAGAGAAATCTCAAAATTTTCGTTTTTTTTTGGAAAATCCCAAAAACCGATTCAGTTAGCCATGATTTCATAACGGATTTGGAATTGGCATAAAATTTGCTGAAACATTTCCGATTTAACCGACCTTGTATCTCTTATGGTTTCCGAGATCGCAATGGTGAACGTCGAATTTGGGACACACGGTATATCATCCTGATCTAAAAAAATCATTCTATTTAATTCTTCACTTACCTCAATTAAATTTTAATAGCGTACCCTTGACATGTTTCATTAAAATTTTTAAATGATTAATTATCAGCGTCGTTCGATACTGTCAATAATAATTCATGTCATATATTTTAATAATTTCTTCTTATTGACGTTGACATTTTTGTAACTAAATTAGACATTTCAAATGTCAAACTGCTAAATTTATCCCCATTTTATGAGGTTAAATGCATAAAAAATTTCAGTTTACATCAGCTTTATTTAAGTACCTGGAAAACATATTTTATTTCACTGAACTGATTCTGCGGTTGGCTTCTTGTGAAACATTTTTAAATATTTTAAATATATGAAAGAAATTTTTGCTCATCACCCAATTTATCATTGCCATTGGCCTTTAGAACATGTGTACCAAATTTGCAAGCTTAATCTCAATAACTGTGGCTGCGATACTACAGATATGCAGATAGATTTTTTTCCCATAAAGTTATGGTTTTTATTTCTCTTCAAGAAATGCAATACAAAATTTTCATTTTTTTTCCGAAATTGTACCTTCTTCTTTCATTCATTATGTCTCTTCTGGTAATACCACATTCACCAAATTTATTGTATCACATCAAACGTTGTTGAAAATCCTAATTGCCAAATTTGGGAAGTCTCCTATAAGCAGACATACACATACACACCCCCATCTATACACACACACCCACACACACATCCATATATACACACGAATCGACAGCCATCATTCGGAAAATAGTCAGAATCAATTCAGGAGGGTTCAAAACGTATGTATCAATCAAAATCTCGAAGTAGAAAAAATCACGATTACTATACGATGTATTAGGTATAAGAAAGTAAAAACTGTCATGTTTGACATTGCTACAAGAGACAATTTTTTATCATACAAATTTGGCTCTAATTTTGAGAACGGAATCAGAGAGTATTCCGAAACGTCAACTCTTAATCATCAACAATATTTGACATTGAAGTCTCATGTTTCACATTAATATTTTTTTAGATGTGACATTTTTTTGGATAGGAAAATGCATTTTTTCAAAGAACAACCTCTGACTGATCTTTTTGGCGCAGAGGCTTATTTATTAATTTTTTAAAATATTTTATAGGATGGTGGCTTAATACCCAAAGACGGTAAAAAAAACATTATAGGATGCCACACATAAATAACTATAGACAATATATGTCTCATATTTCCTTCAATTTAGTGAAGTTGAAACGTATTTTTGAAAATCTCTGTCAATTAGGGAGAACGTCATGATCAAAATATTGAAGTTTTTACCAACATTTTATTTAAATGACACTGACAAAATATACCTGTGTACCCAACAATATTTGTTTCAAACAACATAATCTGCGCAGCACTGCTGCAGATATAGTGTAGTTTAAGGATTACTTAAATGGTAAAATGCAGTGCATTAAATGTGAAAATAACTACTCATATTATTTACTAGTCCCTTAAGGGACCAATTTTATTGTCAGTTCTTATTTTTGACATAGGAAAGACATTTATCATCTGTACGCTGACGATGTGCAGATTTTTAACAAAATAAATTGAGATTTAGAAAAAAATGCAGGCATGTATTTTGTATATGGTATTCCATATAGAGAGCTTGTAACACCATACTTTAAGAGCAAGTTAAACATACATATTATCTGCACGGTAGCTGTAAATTATAAAACTAGGCACTTAGCAACAATAAGCCGTCAACCGGAGCCTGCTGGAAGTGCTAGCTAGTGTGCAACAAATAAATTATCGTTAAGGATATGAAAATCCGCCTGCTTCCCAAACTTTAAGTATAGAATATATTTGACTTTTTCGAATGTACTGATCAACGTCATGAGCGACGGTTTTAAGTAGTTACACGTTTTTTCCCCCTTTTTAACGGTAACAGAACTTTGGTGAAAACACATTTAAAAGGAGGGTAGCACCTACCAAACCTTCTAAAGTATATTGGACTATAAATTAATAGGTAAATTGGCGATTGCCGACTGTTTTGATTTTGTTTAGTTTTAAGTACCATTTAAACGCTGTTCTAGTTAATCACTCCCCGCCCGGAGATAAAGAATCCGAATTTGTATTGTTTTAATAAATATATTTGTAGACTAAATTTCGTTTTTTTTTTCAGTATCGTGGTTTTACTATTTAAAAAAGACGGGGCGAAAAAGCCGGTCGTTTCAGTACGTCTTTACAAAGTAATGAGGGATAACGTTTTTAGGCTAACCAGTTGACGCCACTGGCCGAGTAAGGTCCTGTCAAAAGTTATTGTTAGTCGCGGAAAAAGTTTATAGGGTTTTATTATAATTATTTCGTACACCAGTAAATAAAAGAACTTGTTAATTATACCTCAGTGTTGTACGGTGATTAATAGCGATTCGCAGGGATAACTTTACTCCTTCGAAACATTCGTGTGTTTGTAAGGAACATTTTAATCCTGATGATTATGTGTTACCAAAGGAGTCTATTACAGAAAATCGTAAGTAATAATCATGCACATTCGTTGTTTTCATCATGCTCATTCTTGATATAACCTAATTTTAATGACACAAGACAGCTCTAAGAGGTACAATAATTTCTCTACGGAGCAAGTAAATTACTACTTTCCCCTTCTGCCATTATAGTGTTAAATGTTTTTCAGCAAATTTTTATAAAAATTACTAAAAACTCGCTTTAAAAAGCCATAGTGAACATTAACGTTCAGTGACAAGGACCTTACCAACACTAGCGCCTCTCTTGGTGAGTTCAAGCGCAGTAGCCCTCATTGCTTCAAAATGAGCACCACATCTATCCAAAATACTAAAACAGAGATCACAGATTCAGTGTTAATTGCATAATTTAAAAGCCTCATAAAAACATAATAAAATGTAATAAAATAATTCAAAGACATATATACAAATTCATTTTTGTTCACCTCAATTGTCAAGAGGTTTAAATTAAGTACAAACAAACGTAAATTAAAATCTCTTGGCAGCTGGTAATATTTAGGCTGTCACATCTTATTTGAATTATAACCATAACAAAATCAATAAAATATGAGTGGCCCATATTTACATATTTATAAATAACATTTTTAAGTGGCGGCTAGTGACATTTGGACTATGTCGTATTTTAGTATTGGAGCATGGAACCCAAGCGATACTTAAAGGCGATACATCGGCTAGCGGCCAATCACTCAAATATTAAACCTGTTTGTCTATCTGTGTATATGTATGCATATAATTATTTATTTATGTATATGTATGCAGAAATACTCTATGTCAGCTCTTGTAAATGTATCCAAATATTGAATAAATGTTTTAAATTGGAAATTGGAATTGTAAGGCACATGTAAATGAAAAAGTTTTGCGAAAAAAAATTGCAATTGAAATTTGCGAAAAAGAGTTGAAAAATTCTGAGCCTCACCTATTAATTTTTAACCAATTTGTAAAATATTTGCAAAACATTCCTTCTTCCTAATCAGATGGAAAATGTATCGACAGATTTAAAATTTCTTAATAAATATTGCTTTTTTGTAGTTACGCTGTTTTGAAATTTTATGTTAGATTCATTTTTCACTATGCAAATTTCAAAAAGGTGCAACTTTATAAAAAGCAATATTTTTTAATGAAATTTTAAATCTGTTGATACTGAAAAAACTGTTTTGCACATTGATTAATAAATAAAAAAATAACAATTATAACAATAGTAACAATTTTTTCAACTTTCTCGCAAATTTCAATTGCTATTTTTTGCAAAACTTCTTTACTTATTCTTGACAGTTATACCTTAAAGTATCGCTTGGGTTCCATGCTACAATACTAAAATACGACATAGTCCAAATGTCACTAGCCGCCACTTAAAAATGTTATTTATAAATATGTAAATATGGGCCACTCATATTTTATTGATTTTGTTATGGTTATAATTCAAATAACAAAATTGTAGATCATACACCACTTTATACATTAATTATCCAAAAATATTTAATGCATTATTGCCGCATAACATCAAAACCCTTTGAGGGTATGTAATTTATTTTTAGGAGAGTTATTGTTTCAGTACCCGGCCTTGACAGTAAAATAATGAATTTTATATGAAATGACAACATTTTCCTTTTTCGTTTGTTTCATATTCAATGTTCCTGCTCATTATTATGATCAATAACTGTGGTTGTCATATTATGATTATAATTTTATTAATGTTTGTAATTATCATAATTGTTTATTCGAACTAGATTTATTAATTACTACAAATCACTGACACTATATACAGGGTGCATTATAAATAAATGCTATTTTATGGAAACAAAATACAAGACAGTGACAACAAAAAATTAGCTGATTTTTATATTATCACGATCACGATAATTGCTGCTAGACAACTGATGTCCTGAGTATTACCGATCCTTCGTATGAGAGTAATTAAAAGATAAACAAAAATAAAAATTTATAAAATGGATTTTTGAAAAACACAGTTTAAACAACGAAAATCATAAATGTTTAAGTAGACGATATTGTTTAACTAGCTATGAGATGGTATTAAAAATAGATTTTATTAAACACGAAACAATCAAAAATGTCTAACAAATGTAAAAATGTCATATACCAGCTCTTTAGCATTATAAAAAATATATACAAAAAATTAATACAAAAATTACTCAAAAATAAATAATTTATCATAATGACAGCTATATGGTAAGATATTATTTATAATTACTAGGTTATATTTTTAAAATATATTCTGTCTTTGAACATTTTAATAAAATCCAAGACACGTTTTTCAAATCTCTGCTAGATATTGGCTAAGGGGGATTAAATAGAAGCTACAATGGAGTACACAATTTTCAATAGGAATTTTTTTCACAGCTTATCTTCAATAAAACAGAAATAATAGCACGTATGTTTACATACTTACAGTGGGGTTCATATGTATGGAATAAATTCATTTTAAGCGTAATTATGAACTTTTAGGAAAAATCCTGAAATAGGTCGATTTTTTATTTAAAATTTCCATATTTTTAGCATTAAAATAATACCCCCACGTTTATCCCCTCTGACTTATGACTTCCACCGAAAATTTTAAATTAGGAAGGGGGATGTGCGGTACCTCGTTAGAAAGGAATTTTGATTCTCTATTAATAAATATAAGGTTTTTTAAATTTGGGGTATTAATTACTAGGAAAATTAATTTTGAAAATGCAAAATTTTGTGAGTCTTTTAAACTCAGTTATAGTATTTTTTTCTAAATTATTGGTTTTGAAGAAAAGTTGAAACTAATATGTTGTTTTTAAACTTTTTAATACAAAATTGTATCCACCAGAACGTTTTTTAAGTAGGCACTAAAAAATTAGTCAAAAACCTAAAGAAATAATACCATTAACTGTGCCTTAAAAAACTATCAAGTGGGCCATGGAATATGTTTGTTTCCAATTATTGTCATTTTATTCTAAGTTACTCGCACGCATCAGTGTATTTAATAAGATTTCTTTATTTATTTAACTTTATTATGGCCCATTTACCCGAAACTCAAATAATAGATATTCTAATTATGATTGGATGCAGTAATAAAACAAGAACTCAAAAGGAGGCTTGTAAAATAGTGAATAATAAATACCCTGATTAGAAATTGTCACAGTCTACAGTCAGTCAAATAGAAAACAAATATTGTGAAACTGAACATGTAAGAAATATTCAAAAACCAGATAGAACTCCTCGATTTGATGACGAAAAACAATTAGATGATACCGGTAGAGATTGAGAAAAATCCACATAAACCAACTGTACAACCTGCTGCTGACAATGACATAAGCAAATCGTCGATTTCGTGAGTTTTAAAGAAAGAAAAATTATCCTTATAAAGTTACGTTGGTCCAGGAGTTAAATGAGAATGATCCTGATCGAAGAATTCTGTCAATGTATGTTGAAGAGAATGCTAGCAAATTTGCAGTTTATAAGCAAAATTGTATTTTCTGATGAAGCCATATTTTAATTAAATGGAACAGTAAACCTCCAGAACTGTCGATATTAGAGTAAAGAAAATCCTCATTGGATGATGGAGGCTCACACACAATTTACCTCAAAAAGTGAACGTTTAGGTTGGTATAATTAATAATCAAATTATTGCACCTTACTTTTTCTGATGGCAAAGTTAACGATGATGTTTATCTAGATTTTTTGACAAACTTTTAGAGCCAACATTAAAAACAATTTTTCCTAATGTTAATTATCCAAATGAAATAGACAAGTCTATTTGGTACAATGGACGGTAAGATGGAGCTTCACCGCATTATTCACATATAGTGAGAAATGTTTTAAACGAAGTTTTTCCTAACAGTTGGATTGGAAGACGAGGAAATATTGAATAGCCACCTCGGTTTCCCGATTTGATCTCTCTTGATTACTTTTTATGGGGTTTATAAAATCAAAAGTGTATGTTAATCGACCAGACAATATTGTAGATTTAGAAAATAGGATAACCCAAAAAAATTTACAACATAAGCCCTGACTTCATACAAAATGTCATCCGAGAATTCATGACTAATGTTTTGACATAAAGTCACAAGCGCAGAGGTTTATTTCTCCAGTAACATACTGGGTAACTAACTATATTTTTAAGATAACAAAGAATTATTCATGTGGTCCCAAAAAAGAAAGAAAAACAAAATGTATTTTTTCAACAATTGTCTCAATTTAAACTAAATAAAGTAACTTTATAGTGCATCAAAATTAAACATGAAAAATAATTATTCTAAATGTTTCGTCCGTGATTGTTATATTTTCTTCTAGTTTGTAATCCCTTTCGTCACAAAATGATTGGGAAATGTTTCCTTATCAAATTATTACTTACCATAGTATTTTGACATGCATTTTCTTCAGTTTTTATAATATTTTCTTCCACTGACGCTAAACTACATCGTTTTTGGTTAATTTTTTTAAATTTGAGAAAAAACTGATAACAGTCAAAACCAGAAAATACGTCAATGTACAAAAACAAATTACCACAAGATATTCTCAGTAGAATAATATAATTAGATTCTTCTGTGATAACAATATAATTGAAAAAAATTAAACACTTGATCAAAAATACTGCTAAATGATTTGAAAATAAAAACATTAAAAAATAATCACAGAAATAGGATAACGTGTGTGATAAACATGATTTAAATTGCCGCGTCAGATAACTTCTCTAATTGGTTATTATGTAGCCAATATATTATTGCCCACAGCCTAAATGTAGGGGAAATGGTATTTGTATTGTATCAGAGATCCAGATTATAATAAGAAATTTGTGGTTCAGATAAATCGTGTAGGGTTTATTTTAGTTTGCGAATTAATAGCATATATCCTTCAGTATGTAACAATGCACACATTTGCTTTCAAATGGTTCTTGAATACATTATAGAGAAAGAATTATTAACAGTAATTTACTAATAAATTTAAAATATAAAAAGCGAAACGCATACCTTTCAGCAATTTTTTAATCTAATTGATATACTTATTTTACTTATGTTCACTAATGAATTTATGTTTGCATTAAGCAACATGTCTGAAACAGGTTACAATGACAATTTTGCAGGTATTTCCCTATCACAATCACATTAATAACAGAATTTTATACTTTTCAACAATAATTGAATGAAAGTTATTATGCTCATGTCAGTTAAGTTATTGAAAAATTTAATTACATATAACATGAAAATTATGGTTTCCGTAGAAATTCAGCAAGAACATCTATTTCATGCAGTTTTTACCGCTGAGGCTGCCTGTCCAAAGATATGAAACGAGGAAAAAATAATAGAAAACCTTATACCTACCACCGGAAACAAACTAGGTACAATTTAAAAATACATCTCTAGAGTAATAATTTGGCCAAATCTTAATTATTTTTTGTGTTTTTTCACATAATTATAATTAACGCTGTATAAGGAGATAATTTTTAATTTAGTCAGATCTAGAAGTTCTGAAATTTTGGAAAAATATATTAAAGAAATTTTGCAATCCAGTTGGAGGCCGAGGAAACGTAAAATCACATTTTTATCTGTAGATTTATGTAAAAAAATTTCAAGCAAACCTTGACTTGGCACATATTTTTTTGTGGCCAACAGGATGGTTTTATTGCTTTTAATTTCTTAATAATTTTTAAGATAGCTTTCTAATGGCCTTTGTTTACATATTTCTTTGGGAAATAATTGTAAAGTACAAAATATTGGAAATACTTACACACCCGATAAGAATTATCGCATCACCTCAAATTCTTGGATTTAGATAATGTGGATTTAAGCCAATTTATCTATATTCAATATCAAAAAGAGCAATAACATCTTAAACGTTGAAAATGAAAATATGGAAGACATATATTTTTTGAAACTACGAAAATATTAAAATGCGTCTTCAAATAGGTCACTCACGAGTTAGACATAAAAGGAAACTCGAATACAAGGCAACAAAAAAAAACGTTATCGCCATTATTAATTAAAATACTAACAAATTTCTTGATCAGATTGTACTTGTTATTTTCTAGCAATAATCTATACTGTACATATTATTCAAAATGAATTCCTCAAAGACAACCACTTAATCAGGTAAACAATGTTATTTGCATATAGGTGTATAACCAAGTTGACCACTAATGAAATTAACTGCTTAGCGCTTGGATGACCATTGCTACTATGTATTTGCAGCTTATCGCTCCATATGTTTTAACCGCGTAATTATGTGTAATTTGCGTATAATTTAGAATTTACTACCAACAAAATTATCTCTGTCATCAACTTCCACTGGTAAATTATTTAGAATAAAAAAAGCAATAGAGCTGGTAATATTTCAAAATTACCAATATAAATTTCCGTATCAAAATAAAGATATAAAAAACTATTCGTCCATTTCCATCACATTTTAATTTTGTGCAATCAGTTTCCTCTAACTAATTGCAAATGGTGGTTGGTGGTCGTTAACATAAATGTATGATGAACATAATATTTGACATAAAAGCCAGTACCTACATTACAATTTAAATTAACACTAGTTCAGGTGTTTAATAATGCAAGAAATTATGGCCATAGGACCATAGGACGATAAGAACGGATATTTGGATCACCTTTTGAGAGTATATTGGTACTAGTAAGATACATTAATCCTGGAAGTTTTAGACCTCTATCTATTTTGGTTTTTGAATAAAACGAAAAAAATGAAAAATTAGAAAATATTTTTTTTTTCTCAAAAACGGCTGAATCCATTCGAATGAAAACACGTTATAGAGGTACATAAAGATTATTTGTAGAAAAAATAACAGCTTATAATCTTCATACTCACCATTAAAAATAGTCGATTTTTTCAGAAATAATTTTTTTTCTCTAACGTTCAAGTAAAATTATGAAACTTACATTTTTCTATGTTGTTTTCCCTGAAAATTTAAAGTCGATCGAAGAAGTACGCCATAGTTAAAAAAAATAAAACCGACTTTTTGATATGAAAATTGATTTACTTCAATGTTCATACCTTTGAAACATCAAAAACAACACTTAATTTACAAATGTATATTTACAGAAAATATTAAATAATGAGAACAATATTGAGAAAACAATTTTTTTTCAATTAAAAATAAAAATATTAAAAATTGATCATAAAGTATATTTAAATAGCGATAATTCCTCTTAAAAAAGTCATGTTTCATCATGAAACATTAATATAGATAAAATTCATTAATATAATAATTCAATTTAATAATAATAATAATATTAATTCTTTAAATGTCTGAATGTAACTATCTACGTCGCTCTCTTCATCAATAACGACTGCAATATTGTCTTTGCAGTTGTCAACCGGTTTCGTTTTCTTTTAATGCTGCATTAGTGCGTTATAACCGATTCTTTCTAAGTGCTCTTTAACGTCACGAAATCCCCAGTCAACGACAAAAACGTCACCTGGTTGCAATAATTCACATAAGCCATCAGGAGTATCGATGATTTCTTGGCGGAATAAGGCCCCAACATATCAACTATGTATCCATTTGTTGTACAAATTTTAAATGGTTTGCATAGTGGCACTTTATTTTGTTCAGAACAAGATTTTCTCTGGTATTCGTTGTTAGAGCTCTTCTGATGACGATCATAAGTTCCATCACAAATCAAAATGACCTTCATCGTATAAGCATTTCACTAATGGTGATTAATAATTTTGAATAAGATCGTTTCTAGACATAGATCGAAAACCAAAGTAACAAGGTAACACGTCTTATTCAAATGATTATATCACTTGCTCAGAATATTTTTAAACCAACTCTTCTAATTATAATATCGCTGATAGCTTGTTCGAATTACCAGTGCGGAGCTTGAATAAACGGATGAGTAAGAGGTTGTTTTTTGAAAAAATAATTTTTCCTATCCAAAAAAATGTCTCACACCAAAAAAAATATATTAATGTGAGAAGTGAAACTTAAATGTCAGATATTATTGATGATTATGAGTTGAGGATTCAGAATACTCTCTGATTCTGTTCTCATAACTAAAGCAAAATTTCTTTGATAAAAAATTGTCTTCTATAACAATGTCAAACATGATAATTTTTGTTCATATATTTCCATAGACACGTGAGGTTTTTTGTTATATTGATGATATTTTGTCTACTTACCTCATCTCTAGGGATTGACAACCGGTTCAACACAAGAATTATTCTAGAAAGGGACAATTTGAAGAATCAAAAATATGTGATTACGCGTGGAACAGCAACCACATTATTAAGAGGGATTTGTCAAAAGTTTTGAAAAAAGAGTGTTATAACACCAGAAAACTGAAAGAATCCGTCATTATTTTGTTGAACGGTGATAAATATGTGTCCAATTATTATGTAGATTTTGGTACTATCTAGTTGCCACTCAGGTGTCTATGGAAATATATAAACAAAAACTGTCAAGTCTGACATTGCTACAAAAAACGATTTTTTTTATCAAAGAAATTTTGCTCTAGTTTATAGAACGGAATCAGAAAGTATTCCAAAACATCAACTCTTAATCATCAACAATATTTAACATCTTTTGGATAGGAAAAAAAAGCATTTTTTTGAAAAACAACCTGTGACTGATCCTTTTTAGCGCACAGGCTTATTTATCAATTTAAAAAAAAAAATTATAGGAAAGTGGCTTAATACCCAAAGTAGGTGAGAAGAAACTTTTATGCAGTTTTAATGAGTAATGTCTCAGGAGTTCTTAAACTGACTCAAAAACAGTGCCGTATCATATTTTTCTATAAAAATGTTATTGCAGTTGATCCTACGTACGCCACTGGTGAGTTTTGAAAAATATAATTATACATAAAAATTCCGACTTATACGATACTATATTAAAATTCAATATTTCAACAAAATATTTTCGAAATTTTTTTAGAGAAGTCGATTTGTTTCTAAATTTTCAACACGAAGCCGTCTAGTCTAGTCTATATGAAGTTTTCGACTTACTGATTTGTTTTAAACAACCTGCATAAGGTGTCCACTTCCTTTGAGCATCATCAACTTATTTAGAAAATAAATTAATTTTAATGATCATTGATCATTTCGAAAACAATGTTGTGAATTAAATAAATACTAAATACATACCGAAAGTTAAAAAGTTACATTTCTTAAAATGAAACACACTAAAAATTTTACAGATACTGAAAGAACTCATCAAGTTGAATAGAGTTATAGACATGTCTCATATTTTTAACTCGTTTAGATAATATGTTTACTTAACATATTTATTGAGTGCAGTCATAAATTATGGAACAAATATTGCAATAAAACTGGTGGTAATACTTTTTTGTAGTAATTTTTTGTAATTTATATAAAAACACGTTTTTTGAATCCACCTTTTCATAATTTTTCATATTAAAACCAAACTATGTATTCTCGAAGAGATGGATTAAGATACCCTGAATTTCTTTTAAGACTACATGAGGAATAAAATTTACTAAAAACAAACTCACTGCACTAGAAGTTCTGCACAATGTGCAATAAGCAAGAATTTATTCCTATCGTTGACAATGTAATGACTCGTTAAAAAAAAATAATATAAAATAAATAAAGGTTATTACCACATCCACCAAAAAAAAAAAACAACCATGCAGCTACGGACACGTCTTTCAAAGTTATTGCTCCTCATCGGCGTGGCGTAGCTAAGGAGTTGGATCTAGGATGGAAGAGATCAGGAATAAAAACTAACAAGGCTGGAAAGTACAGTACAGAGTACTCAATTAATGACTCTATGTTCGCATGTGCCACATTTGAGGCCTCGGAGAACACAGTCGACACATATAGCTCTATGTGCATTACCCGTTTCCACCTGGCATATACAAACAAAATAATGATAAAGTTACTGTGGTTCAAAAACGAAATATGAAAAGGTTATTGTCACATCCCTCCCCCAAGAAAAAGGCTATGCAGCTACAGGCACATGTTTCGGAATTATTGCTCCTCATCGGCGTAGCTGTTACACTTGAAAATTTCATGAGGCCTGAAATAAAATAAAATAAAATACCACTGTTATTTTCCTAAATATGAGCTTGTTTATTGGATTTTAATTACAATTTAAATTCAATATTTTGTTATTTTAAATTAGTAATCCATCAGGTAGTCATGGAACTTGTTTCCTTGTATTTTCCGCGCGTCCATCGATGTTGCTAATCTCGCTCTGATTGTTACTTCAAGAGATCTAAAACAAAACAAATTTTATAGAAGACCATCATCCAGTGGTTTGTTTTAGTAAATAATAAGTGTCACAGGGCAAATGTATAGATGTCTTTATTTTGTCTATATCGCTAATATAATGTTAATAGTAACTTACCAATATTATTAGTCCAATCCAGCCTCTTCTCGTGTAAGAAATTATTTCTGTCCTCGTTGCCTGCCACGTACTTCGGCTTAGGGTTGAATTAATTGATATGCATTTTCAATTCTAATTGTTTTTCGAGTAATGACCGTACCTACAATGTAATAAATTGTATTTAATAAAATATAACCTATGAAAGAAAACAAACAAAAACGATATCGTTTCTTTCTTATTGTGAAATAAAGAAAATAATTGGGGACTTACCTTGATAGGGCTTGTTATCCAGTAATGGTTACTTGTGTTAGTAATATACCATAAACCTTTTACTTTACAATTCTCAGCTTAGGTTATTATGTTGACTGTCAAAACTCAAATTAAACTTTACGCACTACGTAGGCAAAAGTAGCTGTCGTTACGGTTGCAACGTTCTAGCGTAAGAACGCAAGACGGTACGTCCAATATTACAGGACCGCCTTAGGTTACGGCTTTATTACTAGGCGCTAATTTTGTTATATTTTCTATTCAGCGGTACAACCAACATAGTAACATACTGCGTAAGCATCCTAGCTGTTCAACTGTTGTAATATGGTAGTAAACAGTAACCATTTCATTGTTTAAATTTGTAGGCTTGTGGCGATTGAGACCTCCGGTCCTGTGTCTCTCAGGTCATGACCTTGATACCATCTGAAGGTCGTGAACTATGTAAGATGTTAACATGATTTACGTGGTATGGGTAATTTTCCTCTGTAATTTAAATTTGTCTTCTCTAAATAATATTTTGTTTATTAGGTCTTCTAGTCTAAGAGAAAATAGTATGTGTCTCACTTTGTGGTATTATTTTAAACAGTAGGGCTTCTGTAATTTATGTTCTTCTTGACTTGGATCGTCAACAATTAACGCGGTACGTCGTTCATTTCCTGCATTTGAATGGTTTTTCTGAAATGCTGGTTTTTATGATTTTTTTTTCTCTTCCTTCTTTTTCCGGGAGAGCCATGTTTTGGGGATTATTAACGGGGTAGGCATTGCGTTCACACGTTCTTTATTGTGAGTTACCAATTTTTGAGTATTGGGATCAATAGTGAGTGCACTGCCGTGTTCGTGATTATATTATCATCTTATGTGATTTAGTTAGTTTTCACGAAATTACATTTTGGGATTAACTCGTTAAGCCGTGTCGAGGTGCCAGTCGAGAAACTTCCAGTGGTTTTAAGGTTTGGAGACTACAGTCAAAGCGGAATTATTTTTTTTTTGTTTTAGTCCTATTTTTTTTCCTTCCACCCTGAGGAAATATTTAAATAGTGCACTTCTGGTTCACCGTTTTGAGGTGTCACCTTTTGGTTCACCACCGTTTTGTGGGACAGATTCCCGGCCATCGCATCAGAGAACATCTCCTAGCTGTGTAGCGCTCACCCAATTTGCTACAACCCCTGGACACTATTGACAACGCCCGCCGCTCACCAGTCACAAGATAAGTGCCCTAGTACACACATTTTTGTTTGCATTTTTTTTTCCACATATTTATGCCATTTGTTGGATATCTATAGCGTGGATATCTTGTTTATTTTATTTTTATATGCATATATCCTATTAGTTTTAAGTGTATATGGGAACAACCTTCCCATCAGTGCGAGTATTTCGCTGTTGTATTTACCAATATATGTATATATCTATCCGTAAATGTCATTGCATATTATAATATACCTATATAATTTTGTAATATATCCTTTGATTTCAAACATCCAGAGTTTTTTTTCGTTGTTTGTGTGTTTACCACCTAGCTGTCTTACCTGCTCCCCCCCCCCCCGATGAGCTAGCAAGTGTGTGGTTCCTACTTTATTTTCGAACGGCACACTATAATAAACATTTGCTGCGAGTACCGGAGAGGTATCCATCGAAGATTACTCACATTTCACCTTTTTTTTTTGTTATTATTAAATAACGATAAATAATTTTTTTTATTACGATTTGTACGTAGCATATCGTAGCTGATTTTTTTTTAAGGGGATATGGCAATAACCTATCTTTATTTTGTTTTTGAACACCAATAACTTTATATAAAAATAATACAATTATTGTAGATTTTCCATTAGGTGTCTTTTGAATAAAACCGATTGGCATGTGCTATTCCAAGTTTATTGAATGTTTAAAACTGCAGAGCATTCTTTTTTAATTATTTTCTTAACCTATGGAAGATTTTATGGTATCACAAAAGGAATTTTCAGCACCGCCAAAAATTAGAAAAGAAGTTTGTTTTCATTAAAATAAACTTGGTTCTTAATTCTTTTAAATCTATCTGAGGCATTAGGACTCAAAAAGGGTGTATTTATTTTAATTATTCCGTTTGGGCGATTTTCAAAATAACCTAATTTTAACCTAATACCTAACCTAATAACTAATTTTATTGACTTTATTTTATACTTTTCAATCCACTCTCTATGACCATCATTGAAAGTACCTAGGCTTTTCCAACGTAAATATAAAATAAGGACCTTTCCCGTTGTCAGCTGAGAACAGAATGTTTACATTTGCCGCTCAGCGAGCAGAAAAGTCATTGTTGCCCGCCGAGCGAAAGTGAGTTTTTCTGAGGGATAAAAACATCTCCTTGGAAACAGTTAAACATGGCTAACTACAGAATGGAATCGCTCAAAGTGATAGCAAAAATTCACACAAAGAATATGGAAACGAGTAATACCATCTACTTTTTGGTCATTTTAGATGCAATCGAAGAAAAAATGTTAAGTATAACTCGGAAAATATCGGAGTACAGAAAGCTCCGTTCGAGCTTTTTGTTCTCGAATGGAGAAGTACTACACAAATAGTTATTGTCGCTTCTGTGAGCCCCTCTGAGCCTAAGTCGTAAAGTCAAAAAGTTGTGACGTACTTCGCTGCTCTACACAAGAGCAGAAGTGTCACTTTGACGCCCAACACTACGGCGGTGCTCACGGTACGGATATCTCGGGCGCCAGTTTCTGTTTAGAGTGCAGAAACACCACTTTACTCTATCGGCGGAACGATAGAGGCAACTACAGTGAAGAAACGGATAAGCCAGGGGTCGAGAAAAGGGTAACTTACACACTACAGCTAATGAAACGACTCTCATTCAATATATTTACATTTATTCTACACACTAATTACTATTTACACTATATATACATCTTCATATTTACAACTTATTCTACAAACGGTATTTATGAAAGGCGAGCGGGGGCAGTAAGCGGACGGAGAAGCGGTGCGACACGGTCATACGATGATTAAGCAGTGAAAAAGGTGACCAGCAATAACTAATCGGCCATAAGCAGACGGCGGACGGATACTAGGAGGGGAAGCAAACGCCAATACAAGCACTCTATGACTATCTATGGCGGTTATTTACTATCGCTTGGCTGATGGATGGTTCCGGACTTATGATATGCCAAAACTAGTACCTCCAAGGCACCTTGCAGAATATGACGTGCTCAGGTGGCCTGGAGGACACGCGGTATGACGCGGTTACATTTGGGGGGGGGAAGGAGTGGCAAGCCTAACAGTTGCAAATTTAAGACGATTACGGTAAGGTCAAACTCCAAGCTACCCTGCAGAATATGACGTGCTCAGGTAGCCCGGCGGACCCGCGGTTACGGACGATACCTCCAAGTCACCCTGCAGAATTTTTACGTGCTCAGGTGGCCTAGAGAACACGCGGTGGCAAATGATAGTACCTCCAAATCACCCTACAGAATTTTTACGTGCTCAGGTGGCCTGGAGGGCACGCGGTATAACGCGGTTCTGGTTCCAACCTTAGGCCGCTCTCCCGTTCTATGAAAGGATATGAGGTGGATACGTCTTAGCTCTCGCGGTTCACAAACTCTAGATAAGGTCCGAAAAGTACTCACCAGCCAAGTAATACCGAGTATTTACCAAACCTTGCTACCTACTTCCGTATCCTGGGCTGCTTCCTCTCTGGAGCGGTCGGTGTCTGCACGTCTGGACGGTACGGGCGGCAGCAACGTACTGTCCTGGATGCTCTGAAAAATCCTCAAGCTACTAAACTCTGCCAAAAGCAGAAGTAGGATGAGACGCGATAGTCATGCGCAGAATATGGCAATACGTCACCCGAATTCAATTTAAAACAAACCTATACCTTTATACTCACAACAAGATTACTTACTATGCTGGTCGGCGTGGTTCTTCAGTCAGCAGCTAAACGGCAACTGACTTGTTTGAAAAATCCTCAAGCTACTAAACTCTGCCAAAAGCAGAAGTAGGAAGGCGCGGCAGTCATGCGCGGAATATTGCAACTACGTCACTTGTTTACGCATTAAATTTAAATACCTATATTCCTCTATACTCACAAGTTTACTTACTGTGCTAGTCGGCGTGGTGCTTCGGTTGGCGGTCAGACGGGAACTAATTTTATTGTTTCCAGTCTCGGAGTCCTTTACAGGGCGGGCACAGGAGTGCCGGGGGCAATATGCGCGCTTCGCGTTTCGCGATTCACGTACTGCCTGCAACTCGGCATATGTGGAATGTCTATACAAACAGATCAACACTATCTATCTTATAATTACCAATTATACTATTATTAATGAGCAACTGACAAAACCACTATTAAGGGCGCAGTACTACAATGTTTAAAATATCTTTCGAAACAGACAAATAGCACCTAGTTACCTAATTTAATTCTATAAAATAATCACTTCGTTACAAAGTAAATACGATATTTAATAAAGATCATAATCGGCGTTACCTTAATCTTTTAAAACGGTTGATTTTGTTAGTTAAAAAATCAGGTACATGTTCCAAAATTAAAAATTTTTTCATATACTTTATCACAACATAAGTGACTTGTTCAAAGTATATAGACAAAACAGGTATTGGAAAATTCATATGAATGACAAATATGACCATTAACCCTTATCATCTGCTAAACTTCTATACTGCTTATATTATTATTAATATGCGTAAACATTGCATAAAAGCTATAAATTTACTTTCAGACAGCTTATTCTAGCTTAATAGGAATCTTCAACTATATATAGTTTATACACCGAGCACAAAATACCCTTAAAACAATGACACAGTATTAAGTCTATAAATTTTGAATCTCGGTTTGGCTCGGGGGACGTACCTATCTGTACTTACGCTACACAAAGTTATTCCCCTGTGTACAGTCTAAGGGGCGATCGATGCATCCTTTAAAATGTATAGTAAAATAAATTAAGCACATTATAAATGTCGCCAAATATATCGAAAAATAGGAAAATTTTCCAAATTTATGGTTTCACATAATATACTTATTAAGAATTACGCTGTACTTTCTACACAGATAAGAATCAATTATCAAAAAATTGTTTGAAAGTTATTCAATGTCAGAATATTTTGAAGCATAGTTAGTTACACAGTATAACCAGTAGGTTATTTCTTCTTATTGCTTGGCCTTGCCGCCGGAAATCTTCAAGAGCGATTATACTGACCCGTTATTCTGATAAGCATCACTAGCACAAGATCTCTTAGTTTATAAATCTTGTCATTAGCATCAGCAGAGACAACCAGGAGACGTTCAAGTACGTGTATTGTTTCTATTCGGAATATTGCACTGGTCTACTGTTTGGGAAGGTGAGAATAGATGGCGTGCGCGGTGACGAGCCGTGAGTTAAAAAAGCGCGCGATGCGTTTTGTTGGATGTTGTTATATTTTCAATTACATTTTAATGAAGAAATAAAACAAAACAGGTAAAATAAATCGTTTATTGATAGAAAATCAATAAAATAACAAGCCACAACAAATGCAATAATTATGAAGATATTTTAAATAATCTAAACCACAGAAAAATAAATGGCTAAACAAAAAGTTAAACATTTTACAATTAAATAATAATTATAATACTTTCTTGAACAGGTACCTATGTAATACAAAACCTATATGGCAAGTACAAAAAATGTATAATTAAGCCTACCAATAAGGAAAAAAAGAATGTACATTTGCTTCCCAACATCCCAGATATATGTATCAACATCGATTAATGCTACACATTATTTATATAATGTGGTCTGCAATTTAACAATACTTTTAACAAATATAATAGTAATAATATTTAACTGCTTAGGTATAGCTTACATTAACAAAACATATTATAAACGCCGACAGGTTTTTACAAATAAATATACATATCCTACACAAGAACGAAGAAGTACTTGTTCGTAGGTACATAAATTATATACCTAATTAATAATCATTGGGTAAATATAAACTTATTAGGTAGGCGCATATGTACATATTACAGTTTCAAGCAACATCAACACTTGAAATTATAAAAAAACATTAATAATAGCATTAAAGTTATCAAGCCATAAGAAGCTAATAATAAAATAAAACATATTTATTTATTTTATAGTTTGCAAACTGTTTCTGACTGCTGTTGGAACAAACCTCATATCAACAACTATCGATGCTGGAATATCCTCAGCTTAGGTTTAGATTTCTTTGCATCCTTACGATTCTGGATGTTTTCTTGGTTTTTTCTTTTACACCACCAAGGAATACCAATTTTCCACACAGCTTTCACGATCTCCCTGGTTACAATTTTATAATGGTCTGCTCCAATTCACCTGCAAAATTATTGAATAATTTCAGATGTCTGTGTGAATATAAACTGTTCGACTTACCTCGACTTAGCAATGTATACAAGAATGCTCCTACAGTATGGCTCATCACTTGGGCAGCAATATTCACTTTCATGGCAAATTGCATTTTTGGGTCTAAATGGGTAGACTTTATTTTGTGCATCGCTCTAAACACTAAAGGCAATGTCTGGTCAATATCATGTGCTTTCACGATATCTGAAAAATGGGCCTCCATTGTCTGTTGTGTCCCAGCAACATCAACTGGTAATAGTACGTTGTATTTCTTAAATAATGAAACTGTGCACTTAGGGAGATGAGGGGGGTCAAACATAGTAAAAATATGTTTACTGTTAATAGAAATATAAGGGTGTTCTACACATGAGCCCATTTCCTTTAAAGTTTTCACATTTGTGGACCCCATATCGCATATTGTAGCGACTATATCCACCTTTTTCTTGAGTGCTCCATCTTCTGCCGTGTGCTGTCTGCTTCGCACAACGTAATTGAGAGATGAGAAAATCTGTAGTGATCCTTGACATGCCCTTGAATATATTTCTTACAACAGGACTGTCTTGAAGATCTGTTAAGGCCCTTATGTCATTGGCCTTTTTTCTTGCACAACTTCTTCAAGTTTCTTATATGCGCCTCTTTTGTTTCTATCATATGTATTAAATGTTGATTTCTAGGAGAAGCATCAACACGAGAGACTCCCTTAATACCTCGAAACATGGAGCGGTGCGTAGGGGTACTTGGACTCCTTTGCAAACCGGACCAGCTTGGAATTGGGTCTTCAATTATTGCTTCTCCTGTAATACAATATCCATGTACTGCTCAAATTGAGATAAAAAATGTGATTTTGCTAACAAAACAGCCACAAAGCTTTTCATGCAAAAATGATGTCTTTTTATACATCATTTCTTGTGAAGGATCCAGTTGTACTTGGCATGGGAATAACATGCGAACAGCATCAGCACGCAGCCTCGGTGTTGCAAGGTTCATGTAACTGTCTATAGAAAAATGACGATTGCAAATCGAATAGTTGCGAAGTGATATATCAGGAACTCATTTTATTCCCATCATTTCTTGCAAAACTTTTTACCTAACAAGAAGGAAACAATTTTATTTAAATACCTTTAAAACACAAAACACAAAAGACAAACTTACTTTTGGTCATTGACTGGAAAGTAGTGCATTTTTTCTACCTGATCTATATTGAATCCACAAATAAGACAATGTTTTTGTGGCATGGTTATAATAAAATTAAATATTACACTAACACTAATAAAAAGTTCAAATAAAATAGTATTTAAAAGTCACAGTATTTTACAGTTCGTAATCCAATATAAAATAAAAAACGACAGGCACCACACAATATCAGCATCAAAACAAACAATATGGCGACCGGATCCAACATCAACGATGACGTTTCCTGTGCTGCATCTACGAAAATCTTCCCAAATTCAACAAAGATAGATTAATTGAGAAGCACGTATGTACAACAAGGATGGAAGTATATCAATAATTATACCTAAAACCGAACAAATTTTTATATGTACTTGACTGTCTCCTGGTTGTCACTGGCATCAGTGTAGTAGTGGTCGTCAGAGCGGCGTGTATGTTATCAGCGAAATCAAAAATAACTCGTGGTGGAATTCCTCTACGCGTAATTGGTTTACTACGAAGGCGTAGAAGGGCCACAATAAATTTTATTTAATTTTTTCTTAAATTCTGACTTTAAACTCGGAAATTAACAAAATTCCGACTTTAAAGTCGGAATTTAACAAAATTCCGAGTTTAAAGTCGGAATTTAACAAATTTCCGACTTTAAAGTCGGAATTTTGTTAATTTCCGACTTTAAAGACGGAATTTAAGAAAAAATAAAATAAAATTTATTGTGGCCCTTCTACGCCTTCGTAAAAAAGCGGTTACATTAGGCTATTGATTTTAGTACATGGGTTATTGTTTTACAAAAGCAAGAACCATTAATGAATTAACTTTAATAATGTAAATTTAAAGTATTATATTTTACTTCCACACGACATCTTGTGAGTAGAAGCGCTGTGTATCGGCAGTTTATCTAAATTATTGAGAATAAGTGCTTAAGAAAAAAATACGAACATATTTTACAGCCTTAAAATTTATTAATAGAAATTTTAAAACTGGTAAACAAAACACAGAATTAATAATTTGGAAGTATCAATAATTCATTTGTTTTTTTTATACCTAGTTATTTTATTTTGTAACCTAAGAAATGTTTACCATTCATTATTCAATTATTAATAATAAAATATTATGCCTATTGTGTGTTTTATTTCATTTATCTAGATAATCTACAGATTTTTTATTTTAACCATATAAAATGTTAAAAACTGATTTATATATATACACCAGGCTGCACAAACATTAAAAATCCCTGATCTTTTTTCTAATGTAATTTATTTATTTTATTAATTAATCAAGAACGCTAAATTTGCTTCATACACTCATGGTATCCTTGTAAAATACTACGCCTGTAACGCAACCACCTGCATTCGAGGTCCCCGAGCGCTTAGTAGATTTATGAATGAAATGTAGCTGAAATAATTTACTGGTTATACTGTGGTTAGTTATTTCTGTATATTATATATATTTTATTTTATTTACGATTATCCACCTGGTTTTATTATGTGTATTTTTTTGATAGGTCACTCTTATTTTGCTTTTATCGCAGGTTAATTTTTATATTATTTCACATAACTTTCCTTTTTTAGACATGTCCTCTACTACAGTAATGAAATAGTAATTATTATTACAGTGCACTCCTGCTGATGTGAACAAACTAAAACCAACTGTGTTCATGTTTACGCGATTGTTCATGTTAACAACATAATATGGTCTTAAATTCAAGTAAAAATTTTTCTTTTTCTTTTTTTGGGACTTAACTACCACATGAATAATTCTTCGTTATCTAAAAAATATAGTTTGCTACCCAGTATATTAGTGGACAAATAAACCTCTGCGATTGTGACTTTACGTCAAAAGATTAGTCAGAGGGTGTTTTTTGACAACTAATATGAGACACAAAATTAATAATATAATTCCCTAACACAAGCGCAGAGGTTTATTTTTTCAGTAACATACTGGATATCTAACTATATTTTTTAGATAACGAAGAATTATTCATGTGGTAGTAAGTCCCAAAAAAGTAAACGAAAAAAGTTGGAGAATGCCACAAATAATATTCAGACAATACAAATAAAAATGTATGTAATTTCATTTTAACATTAAATTATTTTAATTTGTCTACATCTTTAACGAAGTTAAGTAGATCATTTAGGTGCCCACGTTTAGCAGGGGTTCATGTTAAGCAGTATTCACGTTATCGCGAGTACACCGTATAAGTTAAAACAAGGTACCATTGAAGTGAATTTTTTTTTATTTGAAGTATACAAATTTTCTTTACTCAAACAAATGTTTTTTTTCAATTAAATATTTCTAAATTTAAGTATAATTGGATTCATGTAAATATATCTGCATATTTCAAGTATATTTAAATTAATATGTTTCTTTGTTTCAGGTAAAACAATTTTGTCATCTCATCAAATTTATGGTATGTGCAAACTAAAGAGGTAATAATTTTATTACTTCGTAAAAGTTTAGACTAACATAGAGAAGCGTTTTTTTATGGTTTTGGGCTTACAGCCATGCAACTCAAAAAGCATATCTCGGAGCAATTACATAATTTTTCCCTAAGCTAATTCGTAAGAGACCATCACTAATAATAAACACTACTACTTAGGGATGCAAAACACATCTTGTCCAGGAGTCTTTCAGAACTGTGTTAATTAATACATACTGAGTTAGACTACGGAGAGAAGGAAAGTTTTAGCAGAATGCAAGAGAATAGAGGATACAAAAGCTAACCTAAACAGTAATATTTTATTATTGTTATTCATTGTTCGTTTACATTGTCTCCGCCAATCAACGTTTGGTGCTTTTTCATGACACATGTTTCGCCATAGAGGATTTACTAATGATTGGACTAGATTTAAGTATGATAGTCTAACGTCCAATACTATATATAACAATTAGACTATGGAATTTTAATGTCATGACGTAAATAAGAGGGGCAGACAGTAAAGTAAGAAATATTTACTTTGTAAACTTATTTATGTAACATTTCCACCCTGTTTCATCGTCTTGTTTGTATCAACGTTTGGTGTTTTTTCGACGACACATGTTTCGTCACAACGGATTTATTAATGATTGGACTAGATTTACGTATTCCAGTCTAACGTCACACACATAACACTCAAAACATCACTCTTTCTGAAGACGCAGACGGCCTCGTCATTTTTTACGTCTATTAACGCACTACACTAAACAATATCGATTAAAAAAGAATGTCTTTATACTGGCAGCAAGCACAACAAATCACAATGGAAAGTTGACAGTTGAAGTTGCATATTGAATATGATTTAAATTTTCTAACCAACTAAATACCAGATTATGTTATATTAATATCTATGTATAGACAAAAAAAATTCACATGTCTACATGGAATCCAACCTTTATGTAATATTTTATTTTCCACTATAAATAAAAGTTCATTACATTTACAAATGGGTTGTAATAGGTCAAAGTTAGAGTAAATGTTCGATGTGGCTGTTTTTCATCTAAATACATATATGCTCGTTGCCACTAATGACTTTCTGACACGCTCAAAAATCCCAGGTGTTTTTGCTGATCGGAACAAATCCATATCCTTTCTGCAATTTTCTGATGTGTGATGTATGGATAATTTTGAGGGAAATCTTGAAAGTAAAAATTTAAATGGTTTAATTTAGTTAAATTGAAATTCTAGATTGAAAGTAACACAATGGTTTATATCATTTGAAACTTCATCTATAATATGTAATTTCTACTTTACTACGATTTATGTGCCGGTTTGAATCAAATATAAATGGGCATAAAGAGAAGTGATTTTGTAGATGCTACAAATTAAATAAATAAATAAACCCCGGTAAGGTAGTTATATAATTCTTATAACTGGTCTATTTCTAAGAATTTTAAGATATTTTTTTTTTTGTTTATTTTTCTTAATGTATGGTTAAACAACAGTAAAAGTCAAACTGTCTTATTAAGTAAATAAAATATAAGCAAATGAAATCTAAAATTTTCAATAGATATTGACTAGAAAACTATTTTGAGTCAATTATGAGTAAAATTTTACTCAATATTAAAAATAGTGTAGCGACTTAACTACGAATGTTAGTGACGGTATTACTGAGATGAATATTTAGCAAGTATCCGATTATTGAAATACTCGGAATATTCCGATTATTAGAAAGTCATCCGAATGAATAACTGAAGTTATTAATACTGCTTGATACAACGACTGCAAAGTTAGTATCCGTATTGCAAATTCCGATTCATCGTGAATCGATTCGTGAATCGTGAAGGTGACTATCAGAGACAAACGTAGACGTAAATTGCAAAATTCAACAGAACGAATACCGAGAGTAACCGAACCGACCACTCTCGAATATTGTAGAGAATTCTAATTTCACCTGTTTACGTAAGTGATACTATCGATGGTCGCTGCTATCGATAGTTTCCGACAGTTTTGATCATCACTATCGATAAAATCGAGAGTACCATCGATGGTGAATAAAATAAAACATCCAGGGAAAATCAGAATAAGGAGCAAAAATAAAAATATACTGGTGATAAAAATTTAACTGTACACACATAAAATAGAACATACTATCCATATTAATTATCTGATTCTAAAAAATTTATTCTAATGTAGAAAAATTAGCGTTTTAAAATTTTTTGGTTTGTTTCTACTTTCTCTTTTGCTTAAAATAGTGCCTGCAATTGAAAAAATTCTTTCTGAAGACTTCGTCATCGTCAACCTTATAAATTGGAATCCCGAATTTCGTCCACACGATTGCACTTTGCACTTACCCGACAGCCAAAGCAGAGTTGTACAGGGCGCCATCTCTCATCGAATGACCATACCAATCATTCGATAGTCTATCGATGTTTTTGTAAGCTATCGAAAGTTTCTGATAGTCATAAATTATCGATAGTATTCGGTCACTAGTTTACGTTTACCACTTGATTTTTTGCACCAGGAGGCATATTGTTTATTATTTTATTTATTACTTATTAATTAAATAAATTATATAAACTCGATATTTAATTATATTTAACTATACATTAGTAATTAATTACTTTATTTAAATAATTTCGAAAGCGAGATTACATAATATCTAAATAATCTGCGCCGGTACACTACTTTTCCTACCCTCAAATGATACCATGGCCCACACGTGGCATTTAATTATGATAAGACTACTGATTGACGACTGCACAAGTTATGTTTCATTTGGTCTACATTGTCAAATTGAAAGACGTGATTCGGAATATTCGAATCTGTCATAGACTGTGCATGGACAATATGAGCGATGCTCCCCACTATAGGATTCGAGATCATACTGACAGAAATAACTTAGACGACAGGCGACAATAGAGAGTATCATTTGGATGATATTGCAATTATTGAAATCATCCGAATACCTACATTCCAATTTTCAAAATTACTCGATTATGCAAAGTGGTATTTAATAAAAATAAAACGTATCCAAGTTTTCTTCTCTATCAAGAAAGTATACCATTGACCGTACAATAAAAAAACTAAAATTAATTTTCAAAAATTTTACATAAACAATATACGAAATAAAAAAACCGCTGCCAATTATTATCTGGGGATCAGAACTTCCTCACCGTAGTAAAACTCGACGTGTGGTGGAGTTTATTATAAAAGTAATTTTTGACGTTTCAAAAAAGTCACATTTTTTGCGGTTTCAAAAAAGTCACATTTTGACCTTTCAAAAAAAAGTCACATTTGTGGAATGTCATTAATATTTCTTTTAGACATAGGGACCGATTTTGCCCATCAATGAATTCAATCTCTTTCTTGACCTCTAGAATGTATCAAATTTGAAAGCTTTATCTCAAAAACTGTAGCTGCTAACGCGAACCACACAGACAGACACACAGACAGAAAGTTTTTTCTGTCTGAAATTTTATGTATCGTCATAGTTCGTTGAAATTCGTCCAGAAATGCAATAAAAATTTTTTTTCACGAATACATAACTTCCTCACTTTAAAGAAGTAAAATAATAGAATATAAATCACAAAAGCTAATAAAAGGCTAGGATGAGTTCAATCAAATCCATAGCTATTATCATCCGAGGAAATTCAAAAGTTTAACAAATATACGTATTTTTGAAATACAAATTAAAAATTGGATACTAAACATTCATTTTAATTTTTTCGTTTATTTTCATTCTTTCTTCTCATATTACGTTAACAACTAAATGTATTTATACTCGTTTCTTGTTTGGATACCTTAACCATTTTCAGTAATCGCCTTTACCAATAACAGTAGATATGTTTCATTCACCTATGAACTCATCGGCACTACAGACTGGAGAAAGGATTGGTATCGCAATGACATCAGACCAACATTCGTTGAAGTTCTTGTGCATTAAAGCCACAGGTGATACAATGCTCTTGGCAGAAAAGGCTAGTCCGGATGTGTATGTTTTACGGGTTGCAGCACAATTGTACATGCCCGATGCTTCCTTGTAGTCAAGAAACCTTACCTTGCCACTTATGACATGCTAAATATACTACTATAAAAGACTAACACTGGCGAAACAAAAAATAATTAACTCGTATAATAAATACTGGTTAAAAATGCGTCACAAAATTTCACCATGAAAATAGTACATGCTTATAAATCCTTATACTATATCTCGAGGTGTTCTGTATAGCGCCCCTCGCTAAATCATAATTCTAATAGTGAGTCACTAATAGTAATATGTGCATATAAATTTGTTGAAACTTGTCTGGTAATCACACTTCGTTATTTAAAAAATATTATGGAAAATATACCCAGAGACAAAAAATAGGATTAAAAGAAAACACTGAACTCCTAGGAAGCATTACTCAGAAAAGGGAAACCTTGGTAGCAGAAGAAAACTTCAAGATGGATTTTTTTTGCTAAAAGGCGGTGTAGTTTGCTAAATAAACAATGTCTGTCAAAGAAGACTACTTACAATTTTTAAAACGTACTACAAAAAATTTAATAGTCAATTACTGACAGTCATACAACTCATTCAAATGCTCTAATGGCCAACTCCTCTCCCATAACAAACCGTACTCTTATAAAGTAACACAATGAGTAACCATACATTCATAGAACTGCCATTAAATAGGCAGCAATGTATAGAAGAACCATTTTTACAATTTGGTGAAAAATATGGTATAATTTAAAACTGTACTATTATGTAAATAAATATTTAATATATTTCTTTATTACCATTGGAATTTGCTATATTAAAATTAATTTCATAAATACACTGTTTAATACTGACAAAATATAAGTGGAAAAATAGGGTTACCAATTTTAATTGAATGTAAACGTAGTTTGCTAATGAAGGGAGAATATATTTTGAAAAATAAGAATTTTAAATTTAATTGTTTGATATCTTGATTATAACCTGAAAAGATAATATAGTGATTGGATATTATTTTAAATGAGATTTAAAAGACCCGTTAAAAAAATGTTTTTTAAATTATAAAAACATGTGTTGCAAATGCAAAATATAAAAGGAATAAAACAAGAAATGCTGCGATGTAATTCAGTTTTCTCTTAGGGCTAACTTTGTTAGTATATACCAGATTCCATATTGTTCATTTTGTTCCAATTTCCCCTACTATCCTTGCCTTCCTTTAGACCTCACGAAGATGGTCTCTAGAGAATACTACTAACTCACATTGACATTTTGCGATGTGGGAATATTTACCTACACACACACTTCTCGCTTGGTCAAATTGCTACATTCAATCAAATGGAAAGTTGTATTTAATCGAGATAAAATGTTGTATACAACAAGTACATCTGTATCAGGTTACCTTTAAGTATAATTTTTTTATCCATATAAATAAAATACATTCCTAAATTACATTTATTACATTAATAATATTACTGCAATAAATTTAGTTATCTGCACTGTTTGTACCATGTTTTCATTTAAAAGCACTAGAGAAGCGTTTGGTTAAGGCCGCGCAGTCCTTAGAATATAAAATGTGACTTTCGTGAATTTACCACAGCGACAGCCATGCAGTCCATGCTCTCCCTTCTACTAAAAATAAAAACTACGCTGCTTTCCTATGTAGTGTGCAAATACGAAAACACTGTATAAGTGGATTGATTATTTTGATTTTATCGGTGTCCATAGTTTTTAGAACATTAACGTGATTAAATCAGTGTATTTGTATACACTACATATTATTATTTAGCTCTATTATTTTGGCACTTTTTTCGTATTTTTTTTTATTATTTGGGGTTTGTATCTTTTTTATCGCTATAGTGCTAAAACGTTAGTACTAATGTTGAATAGCCTGCAAAATATATATAACTGCTTTTAAAGCATATCTTCCGATCGCGCAAAACGTCTGAATATTTGCAAAAATTGCAAATTTTTCGTTTTTCTTATAATTTTTGAAGATTTTGTTTAGGTTTATTTTTAATGCTATAGTGCCTAATGGTTAAAGTAGGTATTGGTATATAAGAGGAAAAATAATTTTGTTATTTGGAGAATGTCTTCCGATCGCGCAAGTGATATCTATATATCACTGTTTACATTCAAATGTGCAGCTCTTCGCTTGCTTAGAAATAATCTAATTAATTTTAATTTCATAATCTAAACAACCCAGAACTCACCACGAGGAGGTGGCTGTACTTTGAGTTTCACCCACACCCTTCCCTCCATCCAACCATTAAGAGTGTATGCTATTTACAATATTTGCATTTTACATCCTCGTCTTATTTTTCATTTATGCCGATGCCACTTTGTAATCTGCCTTAGTTGCGAATTCTTCTCTCTCGATGTAAGTGTCGCTCTAATGTATCCGTCCCTTCATTGTAATCCGCATACCTTAAGTGAAGCTTCGGTTACTAGCTTCACGCAACGCTCTACGGCTTGCGTGTGACATGGGAATTCTTTTATATCCCAATCAGGGACCTCACCCGATTGTATGAAGCTTTAATTTCTTTATTACTTACCGCACGGAGAAGAGGTGGAGACGATATTTTTGTAGCGTTCCAATCTATCATTTCCGTATAATATAATGCATCAAATTTGAGTGAAGGAGTGCGAAAGTTCCTAATGCCTTTCCCAGTCGAAGCAGATTGCCTGGCTTTTAGCACTCTCCTGAGTCCTAACTCTCTAATGTGCCTCCTCTTATCAAATATCATGGCTATCAAAATGTTTTCAGGATGGGCATAGAACGAATTTCGTTCGATTACCGGGAATACCACTTCCTTCAATTCATCACTCAGGTATCTAGATGTTTCTATTGCCCGGTGTACATGAATGGGCCTATCTGAAATCCGTTTATCACACTTAATTTTGAACCATACTGGAATGTATGATTTCAAAATAAAAGTGGCAATGACTAACAAAGCATCCGAGGGGTTTACAACACTAACGTACAGTCGAAGGACTCTATTTGCACAGGTGGCGTGTGAGATTGGACCGGGGTAACAATTTGCCAAGTCGCTTGGAAAAGTGCCACATTTTATTGCTTGGGATATATCAAATAGGTATCTTTGATCTTTGCTCAGTAGTTTCTTATCAATGTCCGGGAACTCACAGTCAATCGGTTGAAATTCTATCACTTCTCGTTTCTCACAGCCGCTGAGACACTGTCCGATTGGTCCACTAAATGATCTTGGGCCAGTTGTTACCCCATCTAAATATTGAAAGAGATGGCGGAAAGGTAACTCAATAAAATGTGGTAAGCAAACAGCCCATTGCAATGGTCGTCCAATTAGTACTTCGATTTGTCGAATAACACCACTTTTCCATCCGGTATTAGTATTAGTACCGTCAGAGCCAACGACATCCAGGTGTTCAAGGGAAATATCTTTTACAGTAAGGTACGATACAATAATTGATGCAATATCTTTAGCAGAACCAGATTTTGGAGACACGTGGCCTAAATAAATAGAACCAGGTTCTTGAATGATGGAATAATGTTCTTCTTTCTTTATTCGACTAAACTGCTTTGATTAAATTTTTTTCGATAACTAAAGTATCGTCTTTTCTACCATCAAAATAAATAGCTTGTACGTTAAATCCTGCTGACTTTTTTGCTTGTAAATTAGTCCTATTTCGGCTCTTTTCCCTTCTCATTTTATGCCGATCGACTACTTTGGAAGTATCTGTTTTTGTTACCAACCCAATATCTTCTAGCACACTCGTTGCTATAACGGCAGCTGCACGATCAGATACCCCGTAGCGATTACAATGCAATGCCGTAGTTTTAAGCTTGATCCTCATTTGCCTCTGCGATTCCTTATTCACCAAGGTATTAGGCTTATATTGGTCAAAGTCATCATCGTTTTCTACATCATATGAACAACTTGGCGGTGGCTGGGTTTTGTCTAAATAATCATCAGGTTCGATCATTTTCTCTTGACTAGGTCTGGACTCGGTCCTTTTTAATATCTTGGTATATCTCTCAAGCCTCTTTTTTAGTTTTGTGGTTTCTTCTTGATCCACACTTCCAATTTTTCCCAATCCATACTCTCTCTGAAGGTAGATAAATCGTTGCTCAATAACTGGAATCTTGTTAGGTTTTTCACAGGTACAATTAATCTGAATTGGACATTCACATAAATCTGGTGTCTTATTACAAGAGCAATTCACATGCATGACACACTTACAGGCTGAGACGTCAAAGCGCTTTGTTGCTTGGTTTTTAAACTCGTCAATCTTTTTTTTGAAGTCTGGTTTAGCATTGTCTCGGTTATATGACTTTCTAAGCTTACAATAATTTTCATAGTAGGCATCAATTAACTGGACAATTCTATAATCGGAAACTGTAGGGATAGACGCTTTTTCAAAAATATGTTTTGCTTTTTTCGCCACTGAATTCTTAACAGCTGAAAAACTCACTTTTATATTGTTAACTTTAATTGCTAACTGAAACCTCTCTTCAAAACAACATCGAAGCACATCCTCGTATGTTGGAAGAGTAGTTTGGAGAAAGTCTCTTGGATGGCCGAATATAGGGCACACAAACGCCTGTCTTGTAATTTTCTTTGACATTGTCGTATTCATTTTACCACGGAAAATATCAATGTAAAACACGATACCTAGTATTTATAACCGTAACCGCAAAAACAACACGCAATAGAAAAAACTGCATTCACTGCACCAAGTGAACGTGAACTGAACGTGAACACTACTGACTTGCAACTGTCTGACACAAGATACCTACGACGCTCGGACACGATAACACTACTGTCAGCATGGCGCTGGTATGCGGATCGGGACGAAAGCGGGTGGAACGTTACGAACGTTTGGTGCCGTCAGTTGTCAATTTAACGGGCTTTGGAATGCAGAAATATGATTTTCGGTACAGTGGCGTTTACAACAATACTCATACAATACATTAAAAAATTATAAAAAAACGAAAAATTTGCAATTTTTGCAAATATTCAGACGTTTTGCGCGATCAGAAGATATGCTTTAAAAGCAGTTATATATTTTTTGCAGGCTATTCAACATTAGTACTAACGTTTTAGCACTATAGCGATAAAAAAATACAAACCCCAAATAATAAAAACAAAATACGAAAAAAGTGCCAAAATTCGTCATTTTTTAAAACTTTCGGCGTTTTTCGCGATCGGAAGATATTGTCCGATTTTGATAATTTTTTTTTGTTAGGCTAGTATGCACCTAAGGCAACTTTTCCGCGCTATAGCGAAACGAAAATTTAAATTTGAAATTTTTCGCTCCACCCTATTGTGCACTCACTATCCATTATCTCTGTGAATTAGTATTGATTTAGGTATTGCGAATTTTTTTATTTTAAATACCCTCATAATAAAAATGGCGGATTGAGGTCTAACAAACATGAAGGCTAACCAGATGCACCTATTCATTAGAATAGGTGCATTTGGTTCTCTACTTTTTGGAAAATGAGTCTGTTGCCACTTTCTGGCTATTCTAGTAAATTGGGGGAGAAGCATCATTGTGCATAGAAAACAATCTTTATTTTTTTTAATTGGGATATTTCCATGTAATAATACAGGATTATTCATTATAAATTACCCACCCCTTATCATCGTTATTATTGTCTATAGAAAAAAAAGTTTTAAATAAAAGTTGTATGGTTATGACTGTATTTTGTAAAAATGCTATCAAAAGTACAGTAGCGTGCAGACTTCAGGGGATACAAAAAAATAATATTTCTTTTTAAATGGGATACCCTATATATTATAAAACTTTTGAAATAATCCTTTGTTCCTGATTTCAAAAATGTACCATATGTTACCCCTACTATGGTAGGGGTAACATACATAAATCAAAAATGGTATATGTACCGTTTTTGAGTTATTAAACGTCGAATATTTTAGTTAAACTAGTTACTGTATAATATACATATGGAAAAGTTAACATTATTAAAGTGAGCTATGAAAATGACAACTATTATGTTTGATAAGTGACATTTCTTTAATGAAATAACTTTTCCATATTTACAATAACTAGTTTAACTAAGATATTCGACGTTTAATAAGTCAAAAACGGTATATGGTAGGAGTAACATATGGTATATTTTTGAAATCAGGAACAAAGGATCATTCCAAAAATTTAATAATATACAGGATATCCCATTTAAGAAAATACATACTATTTTTTTTGTATCCCCTGAAATCTGCACGCTACTGTACCTTTGATAGCATTTTAACAAAATTCAGTCATACCCACACAACTTTTATTTAAAACTTTTTTTCTATAGGCAATAATAACGATGATAAGGGGTGGGTTATTTACCCTGTACATCACTTCTTATTTCAATTCAATGTATTTATTACATTTTTTATGTGAAATTTTTTTATCTCAAAGCTGCAGATTAGATGAGAAACCAAATTCATACTAATCAGTATTTTCTTGAGTTATTGTGTATAGTTTATTTCAACCTTATTTGCAACATAAAAAGCGTCGGCTTCTTTGACGGCGATAAAAGGATCAAATTAAGCGACGTTTTTTATGTTGTAAATAAGTTTTAAATAAATTTTACCAAGACTTTAATACTGAAATTATTAGCTAAATAAAAAATAAAAATATCATGTTTATTAGGAACAGATATAACGTAGGACAGTTGAGGAAAGACAAACATATTTTACAATTATTATTGTTGTACTGCAGAAATTGCATGCTCATATACCGTCATTTTTAAGCGCAGAACAGTCGTTAAAGTATATTTAGGGGGTGTTTACCATTCGTACAACATTGAATGGGTTATTGAAAGTGATAGTAAATTTTTATGCAACAAAGTATGCCCTAATGCATATACTTGAAACTAACTTAATTATGCATCACTATTTCTGCTTTCCGCCTGAAGTCAGAGTAAGTATTTCTTTCATCATTTCCAGTTCAAATATATCATAAGCTTAAATATACGGATCGAGACCAATTATTTTGTATAAACCTTATCTGGCAAAGACAAATTTTTCTTCGTTTTACTATGTTCTTTATAAAAATTCGTTCTGTCGATTTTTATTTTCATTCATGTCGTTACATACATAATTCCCCTCCAGTATCTGTACAGCAGAAATTCTTAAAATTTCTCTTTTTCTTTTCAGCCTTTAGAGCATCGCAAAACAGATTATTGTATGTAGTATTCTACACAATTTAAGTGATTTTTTATTGTACCATTCATCGTTGAACTTGGACATATTGTGTTAATATGTTTTATAACAATACCAGCAACAAAAACTATATAGAACCGTTTAATATTTAAAATTCATTTTCAAACTACTACTTAATAATAATTCGTGATCTTTTAAAATCTCTTAATTTTAGTATTGCTATGCTACTATACTTTACTCAATCGTTTATGACAATAAGAAAACTAAAATTTCAAAAAGAGGGGTGGAGGGGGCAGGGAAAGAAAATATGAGTGTCTATCTATTTATGTGCACTATAAAGGAGTAATTACTGTAGTTGGTCTATAGTCTGATATCAGTGTTAAAGGAACGGTAGGCGCTTTGGTAGTGGCGGAGGGTTCGGCACAACTGAAAAATTCAGCTCGCTAACATCGACCAAACGCCAGTGCTGAACTTCCCTGTAGTTAAATCGACTTACTTAACATAATTATTATCAAAAGTGAAAAAGTACTATGCTGTAAACTCTCTCTAAAAAAATTATAATTTTTTAGAGAGAGCCTCACGCATAATGTAGCAAACGGCTGTCTGGTGCTGTCGGAGACGTATGGTCGAAGGCTAGGGAAAACAGAAACTCACCTAATCACCAATTTGTTTTACAAGAACTAAGGGGCTTTACAAAATAAAATTTTATAAAAAGGGTGCCATCTATAGATATAAAACTGTGCCCACTAAGCTCCTACGTAACAGGTTTTTATAGATAAATCTTTAATATTTTTGAACAATAACAAACAAATAGAAATAAAATGCAAATTTAAAACTATAAAAATGATAAATTTATTAAATTGTTTCGAAAGATTTGTGATAAAAAGAATATAGATTTGATTTAAGAACAAATTATTTATATACAAACCTTAAATGGTTGAATTGAACGTTGAAACGAATAGAGTAGCACAAATACTGATTTATTAACAATATCTCACCAACAGGGGTTGTAGGTCGAGTTCAACAGGTATCAATATCGGCAGCAAACCCTCAATGCCTGGTCGGCTAGTGCCTAGGCGACGTTTCAGTTTAGGCTAAGGTTATTACCATTGGTTTGAAAATATTTAACGAGAACTTGTCTTTAAAACTATAAGGGCTTACTAGGTTTATTACTAAAGCCTACGAAAACTCCTTTAGATAAACTTCAAATAAGCCATAAAAACTTGTGACTTTAAGAAACTCTAAAAGTTTGTAACTTTTTAACTCTAAAAGTTTAAAAATTGTAAATTTTGGCTGAGTTCATTATTCATAGTAAAGAGTGGGAAACAGTGCAATAAGTAAATGCAGTGCAGACAGCAGTAGATAATTGCATTCAAATGTGCCTGAAATGTATTCTGTGGAGTATTATGGAAGCCAGGCGTCATTTAACACAATCTGGAGCCGTTAGAGCTCTAATGTGGATGTTGCTGCAGAATTATTAGTAAGCCAAAGCGTCATTACTAGGCCTTGGAATCGATTTCTGGAGACTGATTCAGTATACGAACGACCCAGAAGTGGTCGACCTCGGTCTGCAACAACGCGACAAGGTCGTTATCTTCGACTGACAATAAGAAGGAATGGGCACATACAGTAAGTGACCAATCAGTACGCAATAAATTTAAGGAGTTTGGCCTGTCAAGTCATCCTTCATATCAATACCCTCGGTTAAGTCCAGCTGACCATACAGCCCGTATAAATTGCACAAGGGATCATCAATACTGGGACATGGAATGGAGTTCAGTTTTATTCAACGATGAGTATCGTTTAGGCTTGCATATCGATAGCAGATTTATGAGTTTGAAGGATGTCAGGGGAGAGATACAGCCAAAAATATATCCGATCCATAGTATCTCTTAGGAAGTAGTGTTATAGTATTGGAATGAATGTGTTGTAGGATGCAGCGATCTGAACATCTGCAGGAGGACCATGACTGGACAAAATGTATGCCAACGATATTATTAGTAATTTTATGACGACTTTTCTAGTTGCTATTGATGAAAATTTTACTTTGATTGATGGCATTGCTCAGTTCCATCGCATTTAACAAGTATTCAAGGTCCTTGAAACTCACGGAATTGATCACGATCCTCTTCCGCCGCGTTCTTCTGACTTGAATGCCATTGAACATGTGTGCAATTTATTGGGTGGACACTTCAAAGACATCAATCGGCTACAGATAATATTAGGCAACTGTCAGATATTCTTCACATTTTATGAGCACAAATTCCACAA
>JANEYF010004249.1:0-61121 GCA_029963845.1 Rhamnusium bicolor
CAGATGATGTGGCCCCTAGTTAAGTTTTTTATCATGTTATTTAATATCTAATAAATGTTTTCAAATTGGAAATTGGATTGGACGCGAAACGACAGACTCCTCCGGCGTGAGTTCGAATCTCACGGCTGAAATAAAAAAATATTTTTTTTTCAGAAATATATGTTGGATCGTAATATGTTATAATATCAGCATCAATAAGCAATATAAATATAGTTTAAAAAAACTACAAAACACGCTTTCATAGCATATCAAACTAAAAAAGTGAAAAATAAATATAGTTTAAAAAAAACTAAAAAACACGCTTTTAAAGCACATCAAACTAAAAAGTGAAAAATAATTATTAATATAAACTGAAAACAATAATGAACGAAAAATACTAGTATTATTGTGAAAAAAGCGTGGGGCGCTTTGTGCCATATTTTTCGTATATCGAGCAACCCACGCTTTTTTCACAATAATACTAGTATTTTTCGTTCATTATTGTTTTCAGTTTATATTAATAATTATTTTTCACTTTTTAGTTTGATGTGCTTTAAAAGCGTGTTTTTTAGTTTTTTTTAACTATATTTATTCTTTTATAGGTCACCCTCTTACGTATGGTGAATGTTTTGAAGTTTGGGAGTCAACAGTAGATAAAGACAAATTTACTGCAATAAAGCAATGTATTACGAACTCGTATAACATTACAAACCCTGACGCTCCAGAGCTACTGAATGTTGCAAAATTAATATGTGCTAACTTAAAATCAAGGTGGACAAAGTGCTCACGTTCAAGATCCTATTTATTAAAAAAAGAAGTGATTTTCTCGCCTCGAAAATTTCAATCCCTGAAGGTTTAATAAAATCTACCATTATCAGTTCGACTACCTCAATTAGTGGCCGGGGTCTTCCACAAAAGCAGTTCGAAGAGTGTTCCGTCAAAACAAAGAAAACGTAAAGTGGAAACATTGGTAAAAAGCTTCGGTAGTGCGGAATTACAGTTCGCTTCTAGTATCACTGGTCCATCAACTTCAACAGGACTTTTAGAAGTAAAGAAAGAATTGAGTTTGCAGCAAGCCTTGCTCTTTACTTAGATCTAGATTTATCTGAACGCAAGTACAATTTATTAATAGTGCAGTCTGCCTATTTTTGGCCCCATGTTAATTTTTCCCTTCGGAGATACAGTCAACAAAAATATGTAAAAAAACGGAAATTTTCCGTAGAATTCAATAAACCAAAATACAAACAACTGGCACCTCGGGGGCCCATAGTAAATTGGGCCCAAAGTTGGCCAAAAACGGTTTTTTCCATTTTACTCCATTATGGTGCCATAAAATGAAAAAAAGTTTTATACAAAAGTTGTAGAACTATTAAATATGGATCGATCTGTGGAAATCCGAGGTCAAAAAATTCAAAAATAAATTATTTATTTGAAAAAAATCGTTAAAAATCGCGTTTTTTTTGAAACGCTCATATCTTCGTGAAAACAAATCATTTTTTCACGAAACTTGGTAAAAGTGTTGCTCCCTACTAACTAAAAAAAGATCGTTTTCAAAAAAATTTAAAAATATAAACATTTTAGCCAAAATTGATTTTTTAGAAAAAATCACGTTTTTTTTAAAATCTCGATAGCTCATACACGCTTTCATATTTCTAGTCAATTTTGAGCTTAAAATTTGCATGAAATGTTGTACTAACATGGTTATTTATTGCGCGCTTTTTAAATTGATCGGTAATATGCGAAAAATCGGTTGAAAAATCGTTTTTTTTTTTAACAACAAAAAAATCGATTTTTTTGACAAACAAAAATTACAGTTGCCAAATTTCGATGCCTTTTACAACGAACATTCCAGACATCAAGTTATTGCAAGCGTTGGATGCGAGATAATAGCGTGTATACTCTACCAAAAAAAACGAAAGGTACGTTAAATGATTTGCGATACATACAATTTAAAAAATCGACATCAAGATCGTCTTTTAATTTGGCCACCCTCCCACCTACGGAGGCAGCAGCGGCTCAACATGCCTACCGCTCCTATTTGCAGTTGCAAACGTGACTCGGAACTTCGCTAGAGCCAGCACAATGGGGTTGGACTTCCGACGGCACTAATCTGCTTCCCACGTACAGCTCGGATCAGCTGGTTCCAGACGAAATCGTTAAAACGATAGCCTGCAGATGCGGAAGCGGATGTGAAACGAAGATCTGTAGCTGCAGGAGGCATGGTTTGAAGTGTTCAAGCATGTGCTTGCATTGCGATCAAGAAAATTGCACTAATATAGAAATAACTACGATGGAGGCAGATGCTCTTGATGACGACTTGGACGAAGATATATTTAATGAGTCTTGCGTGGTGATGGATGAATCACAGATCAATGTCCATGATGATGATGAGATCGAAAGCGAAGCCGACTCTTCCGTACTCGCTGCATACAGCGAAGAACGTACCAGTGACAACGAGGAGGAGGGGGGAGGGGTCTCCGATAAAAAAACTACGGATCAATTAAGTACTGTACACGTTTAAATTCACTGTCAATATTTTGAACTTTCATGTAAAATAAATATTTTATTTTTATACTAAAAATGTTGCTTAACAATTATTATTTACCTGTCAACTCATATGTCTTTAAGAATCAACATAACGTTCAAGAGACATAATCGTATGAACGCTCTGTGTGCAGTTGAAACTACGATACGGTACGTATGATAAGAGCATACAATTTTACAGATGTATCCACGTTAACACCGTTCCGCACCCCCACGACACCGCTCGAGCGAACAAACGTATGAGCCGGGGTGTGCTCCGCTTGCCATTAAATTTCCAAATAGAGAGCGAATATGTCATTGTAGTATTTTTTTTATGTAAAATAGAAATATTGAACTACAAATTCTGTAAATTTCAGCCCTTAATATTAAAAGATAGCGTCACTAGATTTTTTTTCAAAAAAAAAAAAAATATCGGCTCCAAAGGGTCGTAGATAAAAATTTTTTTTTGTAAATTTATAAAAAAAATACCAGCTATTCAATGTTGCTAACAAAAAAGGAAAAAAATTTTTTTTTTGAAAAAACGATTTTTTTTGTTGTTAAAAAAAAAAACGATTTTTCAACCGATTTTTCGCAAATTACCGATCAATTTAAAAAGCGTGCAATAAATAACCATGTTAGTACAACATTTCAAGCGAATTTTAAGCTCAAAATTGACTAGAAATATGAAAGCGTGTATGAGCTATCGAGATTTTAAAAAACGTGATTTTTTCGAAAAAATCAATTTTTGCAAAATGTTTATAATATTTTAAAATTTTTTGAAAACGATCTTTTTTAGTTAGTAGGGAGCTACACTTTTACCAAATTTCGTGAAAAAATGATTTGTTTTCACGAAGATATGAGCGTTTCAAAAAAACGGGATTTTTAACGGTTTTTTTCAAATAAATAATTTATTTTTGAATTTTTTGGCATCGGATTTCCACAGATCGATCCGTATTTAATAGTTCTATAACTTTTGTATAAAACTTTTTTTCATTTTATGGCACCATGACAGAGTAAAATGGAAAAAACCGTTTTTGGCCAACTTTGGGCCCAATTTACTATGGGCCCCCGAGGTGCCAGTTGTTTGTATTTTTGGTTTATTGAATTCTACGGAAAATTTCCGATTTTTTGCATATTTTTGTTTACTGTACTTCACTTAAGGGTCCAAATCCGTAGGCAGACCGCGCTATAAGGACTGTGGTAAATAGCGTACATAGAGATACTTTTCCTAGTTTATATAGACTTAATCTGTTCAAACAACACTCATATATTGAGATATCATCCGCTTCTGAGACAGCTGTTGAAGTTAATATTCAAAATATGTTATATAAAACTCTTAATAGTATTTACAATCTTATTAATGTTGTAGATATACATAGCATTATTTCATTAAATTTAACTCTTGTCTGTAAATGGGGCATGGATGGAAGTTCCGGTCACAGTATATACAAGCAAAAATTTTCAAAAGAATCTGAAACTGACGAATTTATGTTTTTTTATAGGTTTTGTCCCTATTATGCTCAAATGGACAAATCCTCTAAAACGGTGGTTTGGAAAAATCCCCGTTCGTCATCGTCACTATATTGTCGACTACTTAAATTTATGTTTTCTAAGGAAAACGAGGAAATAATTAAACAAGAATACAATAAATTTGAAAATTGTTTTAAAGATATTAAAAACATTAGCATGAGAATTCTCGAAAGAGAATTTAACGTAGATTTTGAATTTCACTTTACAATGATTGACGGAAGTGTATGCAATATTGTGACCGAAACATAGTCTACTGCTACTTGTTATCTATGCGGAGCAAAACCGACTCAGATGAATAAAACAGACTTGACTCAGTTCGTAACGGATTCTGAAAAATATAAATATGGATTGTCACATTTGCATTGTTGGATTCGTTTCTTAGAATGTTGTTTAAAAATAGCATATCGCCTTCCTTTTAAAAAAGTGGCGAGCTTCAAGGGAATTTAAGGATTTGAAAAAACAAACCAAAAAAATGAATTCAAAGTGAGTTTAAAAAACAGTTAGGGCTCAATATAGACAAACCAAAACAAGGTTATGGTAGTTCCAATGACGGAAATACAGCTAAAAAATTTTTCGAGCAATTTAAAATAACTCCCAAAATTACCGGCCTTAACGAGACACTACTTTATAAATTTTACCTAATTTTAAGAATTTTGAACTGTACGGAAAAAATTAATGTAAATAAATTTAACAATCATGCGATGAACACTTGGGAATTGTATCTGCAAGAGCACTCGTGGTATAATATGCCTATGACTATCTATAAAATACTGGTTCACAGTTATGACGTCATCTCTCAATTCTATATACCAATTGGTGAAATGTCAGATGAGTGCCTAGAGGCTCGACATTTAGAAAAGAAAGATTGGCACACATTCGAAAAAAGTCGCGAACGGAATCAAACATTGATTTGATGAATCGTTTGATCATAACATCAGATCCTTTATTAGCTTTCCACAGAAAAATAATCTCCAAAAAAGAAAAAAAATATGGCTAATGACAGTAGCATTAAAGAGTATTTCGTGTTAACCGACGAAGTAGAGCCTTTGACAGCATATAATATCACAACTCCTCTTGAAGTTAGCGATGACAGTGTGAAAGTGATTCAGGGGCAGAATAGACATGGGACATTTTTTTGTTTATATTATGTAAATATTTCTGGATCCTAAGTATACTTTTACATCTCTTTCTCTGTCAACATTTCTAATATAAAGTATATAATATTTTATGGTATTATTTACATGCACGTTTATATGCACTATTTTTTAACTAACCTTATATTGTCAAATAAATATTTGTGGATGTAAATGTAGACTAATGTCGGATAATTTTATCGTAAATAAATCATATGATACTACTGATTTTTTTTGAGTTCTGATTCTTGTCCATTTGCCCCATAAGATCGCTGCACTGTGCGTCATGAAGTCAGAGGTATAACCCCCAATTTTATAAATATTGGTCAGAAATTCGACTGTCTAGTAAGTTGTTGTATATATTAAGATTTGTATTTTGTGTTTAGTATAAGGATACTTTGTACACCCCTTCCGCCCTTTCATTTAACTCTGTTGCTGCCTGCAAGCTTCCCAGTCTTAATTTATTTAACGTAGACCACATGTTTGGTAATGGTACTAGCTAACTGTCTCATAGTCCTAATCGATGCTCTTTGCTAGTCTCACAGTTTCCTTCTCGAAAAAATTAAAATGTAAATGTCTGAAAATAAACAAGGTTCAGGTTAGGTAGGCACTATAAATGAAGGGTCACTTTTTCCTAGTTGTAACCAGAGTAATACTTTAAAATACTCTTCACGGTGATATTTTGTAAATAATTAATAAAGTTAACGACAGTAGTAGCTTTTACCTTGAAAACGTATTTATAAATGGGCAAATCCGTACACTATTCAGCGTGACCGCAATTAGTTTGTATTGTAAAATCAATGTTTAGTTCACTGTTTACTAGTGAGCCGCAGGCCCAACATATTAAAATTGTGGTAGGGTATTAAACGACGGTCATTCGCTAGTTCTGATGGGCAGAAGGATCATAAATAGTCCAGCTTACGAATTGCCGCGATCTAAATTGTTCTGCCAGAGGCGTCGCATATAAGAAACAGGTGAATAAATAAGAGAAAGGCGAATCACTCACAGTATAAATATATGTATCATAACAAAGTAAGCATTGATTAAAATAATTATTATCACATGAAAATATATAAAATAACTAAAAATTGCCATAAATTGAAAAAAATTAAAAAATTAAAAATATAATATAAAAAAAAAAAAAAATATATATATATATATATATATATAAAAAAAAAAAAAAAAAAAAAAAAAAAAAAAAAAAAAAAAAAAAAAAAAAAAAAAAAAAAAAAAAAAGAATAATAAAAAAAAACCTATAAAAAAAACAAAAAACAGAAAACATAAAAAGAAATAGTGAAGTTCGTAAAAAAATATAACGTCAGAACAAAAAAATATACATATACAGTGTATTCGCCGATTGAGTTCGCAATAGGTGATATGGACCTAAAATGTTAGAATTATTGTTTGCAATTTGGTTCATCCCTAGTTATCTGAAAAGAAATTTTTGATGTACTTTTGTTTTATTTTTAATCGCGTAGGCCATAGTAGTTAAGCAAAAACTACTTTCTTGTTGTGTAAAATACATTTTCTGTAAAGACAGCAAAATGTCAGTAAGGAAAGATGTTCAGATTAATAAGTCATACTTGTATGCAACATTTTAAGAAGATCCGGTTATAAATAAAACAATGTCATTGTCATGATGTCTTTAAAAATGAAATTAAAATAAATAATTTTTGAAGTATTAAATTTTAAGGAGTTATTACTCCTTAAGACAGCGTTAGTTAAGACAAAGTATTTTAAATTTTCAACTAAAAAAATCAGCAATTGGGAAAACCTAACCATTTTAATTTAGTAATTAATCTGCTTCTTCCACTCACATATTCGATGGTTTTTTTAAAGTTATTGATCATTTTTGAATACCTATAATATACGCGATTAGACGCCGCCCATGATCTGGAATTCTTTCAAGGTTAAATCTGCTACTGCCGGTATCACCAATAATTAATAATCCTGGTTAAATAAATGAAATGTCAAGTAAATGTCAAAATTAACATTCTTGGTGGAAATTAAAAATTCCTAAATACCGGCGATTTTGAAGAATTTTTTATAAAAAAATGGACAGATATTTTTAATTCTTTAAGGATTTTATTGCAGGAAGCATCTGCCCAGACTTTTGTCGATTTATGTAAGATTTTTTAAATTTAAGAATCAGTTTTTAAGGGATTTGGATATTTTCGCTTGATAGTTTCTCAATTATATGAAATAAACTGGTAAATACCTGATTTGCTTCTGAGAAAGAAAAGAAGAACTTCGGTAGTATAGCTGTCGGCAGGCATTAAGGCTAGTCTACTCCAGATGGCGCCACTTATTTCTACTGGAACAGTTGATTTTGCAGATTTTTGCTCATACTGTACTCTCAAATGTTAGTCTCTTTCCAAATATCGAATTTAGGTAGCAGAACACGGGGATCCGACTTCCTTCTTACTAGTGTAGCGTTCTGAGGTCAACACCTGTACTGGTAAAATTTATATGTTTTCTGGTACTATTGTGTAATTTTATGATAATCTTTATTTATAAAGTTGTTATTTTGATTTAACTTACCTTTGGGGTAATTTTCATAATAATGTACTGTATCTATCTTAATTTACGCCTTGGGCGAATCTGCTTTTCGGTGATCAGTTCATGTTGGTTGTTTTTTAGAACGGCCACCATTAATATCGACTACTATCGATTTAACCTGTCTTGTTGGCAATTTATTTAACATCCCTCTGTTATTGTAATAATTTCGTGTTCTAATTTAAATTAACTTTCGGTTATTGTAAAACTTAGATTTCCCCGTCATCGGCTTTGGCTGTCGCCGTTTTGTATCGTAGTTAGTTATTTTCTGCCTTTGTCTGTTGATGTTTTATGTTAATTGGTTATGTTGGTAACTCTGTGAAGAGTGATGACGGTGATATTTGGAGTTTGATACCCCTTTGGAGGAAACCCTTTTTTTTATAACTATTGTGAGAATTACTTAACGTGGTGCATTTGTTTTGTGGTGGATCATTTAATACCAATGCAGATATTTACCAAACAGACCTCTGTACCGTAAGGTTTTTTTCTAAATTTAAAATGTCGAGTACTTATTTGAACGTTTACTTAGTTTGGTTACTAACGCTGCTATAGTAGAGCCTTGCCTAGTTTTTGGTAAAGATACCTACCTAGTTATCTCACAATTGATTAACTTTTAATTATCTGCAGTAAACATTTAGTCAAGCTATATATCTTGATTTAACTTTATCTGTAATTCATTATTATCTCTCTATGAGGAACTAATAAATAATTTAACTTATCGTTGCCTTTAATTTATATTGTTTTATATTTAACAAATATTTATTTACATTATCTTTCTATTTGTCTGTCTGTGAACAGATATTTGAAATTCTGTTGTCTTGAAGATAACCTTCTTTTAGAAAAAATATCTTAAAATATAGTGAATATATATTTCAGTTTGATTATTATCATACCTAGTTTATTTGTAGGATTTTTCCTATTTAACGTAACTTTTATTGAAACTTAAGTTAGTTGAGATCCTCAACTTCCTAAGGTATTGTGGGACACCGATCCTAGTTTGATTAGTTTGCAACTTACTCTGTAAATTTGCGTTGACTTTCTACATAGCTGGACAATTTAAAAGTCACAGCTTTTTATGTAAATACCTGGACTAAGAGTAGATGGTATAACTGGTGGATCGAATTGATCATTGTATACTAGATGGAGCAGGAAAACGATATTTTATACAACTGACATTTCATCTCAAGGGTAACTGCAGTATTGACAGTGGTGATTCAAACTGACACAGAACCCAATCAGTGCTTAGGCATTGGTGGGTTCCTCGCAGGACTGACCCATTTGAAGTTACGTAAAATCTTCGTCCCCAGTAAAATTTTATATTTGGTCAGAAGCATTTTTGTTAGAGATCAGTTACTTTTCTGATAACGTCACCTCATCCTTTTTTTTTGTTTGTTCTGTTGGTCATCAACCACTGAATCGTATTGTTTAACTAAAAAAGCCATCTGATCCAATGTAAATTGTAAAATGTAAATGTTCATACCAGTCTTTATTATACTTTTTTATTTTATAATATCTTTTTATTCGACTTCCTTCCCAAATTTAATTCAAGAATTAACACTATCTTTATCAATTAAAGTAAACATTTATCTATTTGTAGCATAAGTTTGGTTAGGATATATCTATTTTGTGGGGAAGTAGGGCAAACGCCGGCCGCCAATTCGTATCTCAACCAAGCGACCCTTAAAGTTGTCTGTTTTCTTATCTTGATTCACCTTATACAGCAGAGTGTCTTCCAAGAAATGTTCCCCACTGTTCTCTAAAGAGATGCTGATAAGAGACTTGGCTGTAGTCGTGTGACTAATCGTCCGCAAGATGTTTGCATTTCGAGCCGACACGACAATTTTGTAATTCGCAGAACTCCAATTCATTACAATCATTGCCTTTAAACCCTCTAGTGCAAATACATCTGTAATCATTCCAAGTGTTTTCGCATACAATGGCATGGGTTTATCCTACAAGAATCATCTGAGCGAACTCCTTGCAAAACAGTCGCCCTGTCAAAAGGAACAGAACTAAATTATGGAGGTATATCTAGATCTGGAGCTAAGAACTGTTGTGATGAAAGCAGGAGCCGTTGGCGAAGTCAAGCCCAATTTGATTATTATTAAGTTTTCGATAGTCTGTCTCACGGAACGTGATTGTGGTTGACCACCCAAATAAAGCACCTGGGCATCCAAAGTGCCAGTTGCTGCAATGGTTTTTTAAAAATATTCTGTCCCATTGTGCTTCACTGAAACCAAAGTAACGTTACGAATAACCTCTATTAGATGATTGTATCTATTATCGAGTATGACTCCACCAACAGTGTAACCTTCCGCTGATCCATGAATCTGTACAGATAATTCACCACTTTCCAGTTATGCAGATATACAGGTATCATCAATTGTTGACGACTGATAATTGGCAAGCAAACCAAAACCCAAATAGTATATCTATGCTTTGGTGTTGCCTGGTTTTCTTATAAATATGCTTATATCTACTATAGATCTTACTGCTCTTCTAGCATAATCTGCTACGTGTACCGTCACGAGAGAATTCGTGATATTTTCATAACCAAACGTTGCTGCTGTATAATTATACTGGCAAGTATAACCAAAATACGGGTGCTCACATGTACAACTGAAATCGCACCACCTATCTGTGCAATGTCCACCCGAGTGACAAGGGTTAGGATTATACTGTGGTGCTCTTAAACATATCATATCAACGTTTTGAAATGTTAACTACGAGGCATTTCTTATTTGTGGTAAAACCCATTCGCCATTTATCAGAACGTCCTCCGTAAATCCAACTAATGAGGGCTAACAGTGTGTGAGTTTTCGAGGATTGTTTAGATTGCCGCCAATCTTCGTCACAAGGAAGCTTGTAGATGTTACGTTGTTGTTTTCATTATAATTTATTGATATTGTATGTTCATCATTAGCCGACAGGTAAATGTATACAAACACTACAAACACTTTCTGCCAGTTTCTATCGTTTAGGTTTGAGCCAATGAAAACCTCTTCTCACCTATATAAGAGACTAGGATGAAGGTTTAAACGCCCCCTTGACAATTCCAGTATGTAGTTAGTTAGACCTTAGAAGAGAGCTAACAATCCATCAACGAGAGTGGTTTTAAACATGAACTGGATATCGTAGCCTTCTTTCCTAGTCATATTGACAGTAACTAAAGAATTTCCTGATAGAGACATGATCGTAGTCACTTCCCAAGTATTTAGACAGGACTAGTTAAATTTGTGTTCGATGTCATCATATAAATAGGGTTTACATTGTCCATCATTCTTATATGGATTGTTCGTACAACCAGTAAGCTCCACCGAGCAATTTCTTTCTCCATACGCAGACCCACAATGGCAGTAATAATTGGCAACTTTATCCATGCACACAAGGATTATATTTGACACATTCATCAAAATTTATTTCACAATGTTCCCCCTCGTATCCCTCCTCACATTCGCAAACATAACCTCCAATTTTATCAGAGTAAGTTATGGAATTTGCTCTGATAAAATCGTCATAATGGAATGACAATGATTACGCATTCGTTAATATTTGTCTCACAATTATGTCCCGCTACACCAGTTACGAAGAGGCACTCGTAACCGAGAGCATCTGAATGGTCTGTTGAGAGACTCTAGCAAAGTGTTATTGAACTGTGAGGTCATATTCAGGGTGTAAAGGGTCATGTTCGATTTTTCCAGACATGTGCCATTAAACTGATATGGGTTCACAGTTTTCAAATAACCCTTGTAACAATTGCATTCATATTTATTAATATCATTACAATAAACTTCATTCATACATGGGTCCCCTTTACAATCGTTTATATTATTTCCGCAATGCAGCCTTCATACCCAGTATTGATACAGGCGCAGGTATAACTATTCAGACCATCTATGCAATGAGCTCCATTGCGACAAGGGGAAGACCCGTCGATATTAATAACACATAACCTTCCCGTCACACCAGGGTGACACTTACACGTAAATTCATTGACGCCATCAATACATGTACATTGTACATTCCATCATACAATTCATAAGTTCACATTTGTAACGTTCTCTAGTATATCCTAGCTGATAGTAGCACTGGAAACTGCCCTCAGTGTTGACAAAAAGACCTTTGTTGTAAATATCCAATATTAGACACCCGTCTAGGTTTTGGTTACATACAGAACCTGTAAATCCAGGACAGCAATTACAACCATATTTATAAGTTGCATTATCTACGATACACGTCCGGTTATTACAGGGTTCACCGACTTTTTCTATAACATCTTCTTTAAATGTTTCAGTGAGTGGGAAAATTGCTGTCTGCTGTTCCTCTGGGCTTCTCTTTATATCTTAGTTTTCCACTTGTTTTATTTCCAGGCTATCCATCATTTTCTTAAGTTTTCTTTTTCTTTCTGGCGTCTTCCTTCTTGTTCTCAAGTTTTTTTCTCTGTTAATATTTCTCTTCCTATTATATTCTTTCTTGTTGTTCTTTACCTTCTTATCGGCTCTCTTGATCTTTCATCATTTTTCTTTGCTCGTCTTTCTCTTCCTGGCGTTCTCTTTGCTGTTCTTCGATTTGTTGCACCAACGCTGCAAGTAAGTCTTATTCAGAATCTATATTACATTTTCGTCAACGAATTTCACTCACTTCCACTAATTACAATATGGAATATTCTAGAACTTTCACGAAATATTACTATTAGACTTGTTTTTAAATCTATAACACGTTCCCATTGACACAATTTACGTATCACCTATGGTTTTCAAATATAATGTTTTAAAATTTCTCGAAATTGCACTAATAGTCTTGTTTTCAAATTCACAACACTTTATTGATAGCGGCAATCGCATATCTGCAGCAATTTCTAAATAGAATGTTCTGGAAACTTCTCGAAAATCCACTTTAAGGTCACTATTCAGGCCAGAAATAGTGCTAGTTGTAGAAGAAGCCAAAGATTCCTTTAATTTTGTAACTGTTTTCAGCATACCCCTTGTGGTGTCCCATAAGTTGATTCATCATGGAACCATGGGCCGAAGACTGCACCAAGATTCTATTCTGGCCTGGGAAGACCCGCAGTCTCCGTTTTATGTGACCTAGGGCTAGCTGTAGGGACTTTCACAAGCTTAGAGGTCGCGTTGCATAGATCCTATACCTCACATCCCCATGACCTGGTGGAATGCGTGTCCTTCGGCCTGGAGGGACGCTAGGTGGAAATCTATATGATAAATAAATAAGTTGCAAGATGACCAAATTGAGTAGGATACAAGTCAAATTGATAAGGATGGCCGTAAGGGGACATGTGATAAGGAATGATATTAATACTGGCCATCTTGTGTTCTCTTTTTCCACTTCATGCGTCGATTTTGGAACCATATTTTGATTCGTCCTTTTCCACTTCTAGCGTTTGATATCGAGTATATGATGTTCTTTGGCGTTTTGTTTCTCCATTTGTATTCACCGTACGTTACACTAGGTGAACTCTCTTCATCCACGGATATATTTGTGGTGGATTTGAAGACGAATCACTCTTGGAACTATTATTATTAGAACCAAATTTTTCATTGCTTGAAGTGGAATTTGTACTTGATGCTGGTGATGATAATTTTTGTGAAGCTGTAGAAGATTCTGTTACTTGCTTACCTGGAAGCGACGTGCTGACAGATAAAGGGGAAGTTAACTCGGAACTTTTTGTATAGTTGCGTTAGTATTATTACTGGCTTGCGTACTCGAAAACGGGGAGAACTTTGCGTTGGAGGTCCATTAGTACTTAAGTGTTTTGGTGATGCAACTCCGGTTGAGGAGGCAGAATTAGCGTACTTACAGCTAGCTGAAGAATTTAACATTCCAGGACTTGTCCTCCAGGGCTTGCATGATGCATATGGGGATTAGTTCCTCCTGTAAGTATCTGTGGTTGAAATTGAGTGTAGTCTCCCATAGCTTTAGGATTATGTCCTGGAGCAGGAATAGCATATGGATGTGGTGAGTGTTGAGGACCAACTTGTGGTGGTAACATGCTGGGGGATAACTTGGAAACAGCTGCCGCATTTGGGTTATAATAATCACCACCAGGACTCGCTCTTTGATGAGGTTGTTCTCCACCAGGCTTACCTTATTATCCGTAGCACTGAGCCAAAAAGTTAACGAAGTGATACGAATTCATTGTGGTTGGGGTTTATAGAATTTTCATCAAACAACAAAGTTATTACATATCATTTAGGAATAGATTTATTCAAATTTGCCCTAAGGAAAAATTGTATGCACGAGTTGTATTTGACTAGACTATTTCCCGAGTAAATGTTGATAATTTAGATTTTTATTTAAATACCATTTATTGTTGATGTCTATGTCTCAAGTATATTTTCGGTAAAACGAAATTGAAAAAATTGCTGACACGTTGTGTTACATCAATTTTTACTCTTTACTTATGTCATTAAAATGGACGGTTCTTATTAGTTAGAATATGGACAGAAGGGAATAGTCAATATAGGGAATCCTCTACAGACCAAATTAAATGTTTATTTTCTATAAACAATTGTGACAATTCTAGGTTTAGTTTATATTTTTCTAATAAATAAGTTTTGAAATAAATTCCTCTGTGTACTTAATAATAAAACAAAAGTTATACACAATATAGGTTATGTGCCATTTTTTATTTACTACCCTAGAGTATTTTTTAAAACTTACTGCCCTATGGCGGTAAACATAGCAAAAACATAGTTGGGTAGTTTACAAACAAACCCGACTGTACAAAAATACTTTGTACATTACAACAATAAATTAGAACATATTTCATAGACTATTTTTAAAAATATAAAACCCATTTACCCTGGAGAACAATCATGTGATGTCACTTATTTAAAACAATACATAATAAATAAAAATGGCAGTGGTTAATGTCCTCCCTTTTTTGAACTTTCCGCCGTTTCTTTTTGTTAATTGTCGTGCCGTCATTTGAATCTAACGTCCGTTCCTGTTCAGTGGTCGGAGTTGAAGGCTCCGATATGCTCCTGTCAACTTCAGCTTCTTCATCTTTCGAAGTTGTGTTGTCGCCGTTTATAGAAACGTTTAGGTTAAGGTAGTGGGGTTTGGTTAATTCCAAAGATATTATTTTTTCTTGGATCTGTTCCATCTCTCCCAATAACTTCTGGGATAGGTGAAAGAGTAAACTCTCCGGACCCGACCATATCGATCATGGATTTAATGACCATCTGCGCTTGAATGGCATCTTGCCCTAAGGACTTCAAGTGAGCAGCACGCCATGTTGCTCTTTTCTCGGTCCTGAGAGCACTTTCTTTGGCAGGGGATAAAGGAGTTTTTTCGTTGTCTGTTAAGAGATCTTCTCTCTCATTATATCTTTTAGGCGTATTTCAACGTTAGCTGTTCGCATGATACCGATAGTACTCGAAGGCCTCGAATGTTGTGATTCAATAGATTCTGCATCAAAGTGATCCAATTCGTTTATAAAATTGATTTCAGCTGTTGACAAATTGGCTATTTTCTTTTCCTCTTTCGCCCTTAATTTTTCCAGTTTATCGGTACTTAAATAACTCAAATACTTTCCCTGACTTCGTCGGTTTCTGGTTTTCCTCCATGGCTGTTTCAAAGATTTTTTTCTATCACTGACTGACTGTTCTTAGGTATTACCTTTCGAGGATTACCTTTTCGGGGATCAAGCATGCCTCATGCTTGGTTGAACTGCTAAGGTGTGTTTGCACACAGTTCTCTAGCGGTCCACGTGCATACGTTTCCACTGCCCTTACCACGTCTAGCCACTATCTGCTGGCGACGAGGGTTCGCTTCAACTATTGAAAATGCCTCGTCGGGTTGGTATATAGGTTGAAGCCTGTTCTCGGGATCCTCTTTTTCGAATTGCACTAGCTCTGATATATTTTTTCCTGTTAGCTATCTTCATCTGGCACATCTGATGAACTAACGCTTTATGACCTACTGCTGACCGACCTTGCTCTTATCAGTCTTCCCTCGGTTACTGCCTTGTCCACTGACCTTGTCCACTTCGACCTTGTCGTATCCTTTACATACGACTAAATGTATCACATTTCCACACGCTCTTAAGGCATTTACCGCTTTTTGATGTGTAGCTCCTAGCAACAGTTTTCCATTGACTTATAAAAAAACGCATTCCAGTCCTAAGTCTACCACCTCTTCTGGCAGCTCCTATTGAGTTGATTTTCCAAAAAAAGATACTCTCATCCGATCTATCCAGAGGGTTACCTCTCTAACCTTGAAGGCTGCCTTTATGTGTGTATTTAATATTTGTATATCGCCTTTTCCTATAACGAGTTCTTGATATTCTTCGGGTAAAGAATCGTGCCTAATTGTAACCGTGATAAAGTCTCCCGGTCTAAGCAATTTCATAACAGCTTCTTGATGAGTGGCTTGTGTAACATTCATTGTGTTCACTCAATTGAATATACAATCGCCTACTAAAAGTTTACCAATTGGCAGCGGCACCTTCGGGAACCATATGTGAAATAAAAATACCAGATTCCTTAGCACCAAACGGAATACTGGAATGATCAATTCCACCTATAATACTGAAACCTAGGAGACCATCTTATTCAAAGTTATGTCCTGTGAATCGTTGCCGTCTAACGATGACGTTGGCGTCGCTTTTTTGTGGTTGCTCTGTTGTTGATTCTGATTTGTTGACTGGATCTGTTTTGGCTAGACTGGATTGTGCAGTACACTGTTGGTAATGGGTTGTCTCTTAGCCTGAGGCAGTTGCAGCTCGCTGATGGCGGAATTAAGGTGACGAGGCGCCGGTTTTGGAACCTCTTGAGGCGGCAAATTGTTTATGCCGTTAGTTTTAGACGTTTCTGAAGGTTGCTGGTATGGAGTCTGGGGCTTGATGGATTTCGGTGACTCGGACTCCTTTTTGTCAGGTACCAGGGATCTTCTGTATCCGGCATAACCATGCCTGTTCGCAATGTAGCTGTTAGCAGCATAGAGCCCTGTGTATGGTTTTGGCAGCCCGAAAACACTCGGTGACTGCTGCTGCCCTGGCGATAGATTCGGGCTCGCATTTTTGTCTATTTGATTCTCACGTTTAACTGTTAGCCTAATAAAACGCTCTAGACCCATTAGCATATTCATGCCTTGATTGTAAGAGGCACAGTTCAAGTCGATACTATTTATAGAGAGTACTCTATCACCCAGAGCCAATTTCTTCTCTTCATCTGCGACACCTCCATCAGTAATGCGTGATATGTAGATGGTATCCGAATCAGCTTTGAAAGGGTTCGACGCCTTACCGCAATACTAAACCCGAGTCCTCTGAAGTCGCCGATCAACGTTATATGCACCAGGACATTCTGCATGGTGACACTGTGGTCTATAGGGGGCAAAGAAAGAGGGGAAATGTGATGGGTTTCTGGTTTGTTCACAATGGGGGGCAGTTCACTTTTGTTGATGACAACAGAACGGACAAGTCTAGTTATTTCGTGGGTCACCTCGAGGATCAACAGTGAACCTGATGCTTTTAGGACCTCCATGGCATCGTAATGATTGATTGCTGTTACGTTAACACCGTTCACTGATAGAATTTTGTCTGCCACTTTGAGCCCGGCCAGGTCAACATTAGAAAGGCCCGGAGTGACATCACAGCTATATAAGCGGCGATCAGAAGCTATCGTTGGTTAGTACTCCTGTCGAGGAAGCAAAAAAGTTGTGAGGGCAGTCTTCCCTGTTTCCGGGTTGGTGTCAGTCTGAAAAGTGAGCCATGGCAGCGCTTGATTTCGCTTAGACACCGCCTTCAAACTGAGCTGCAGTAAAGTATATGGAAAAAGGCAGCCTGTTTCCCGACTTGTCCAGGACGTGAAATCTCCTGCAATTGCCCAGGGACTCGGGTAATATCAGTCTATTATCTCGCAAACTTAATACACCGTGTGTGCAAAAGTTTCGAGCACTTCTGAAAATTGATGTCAGACTATTTCTGTCTTCGTTCAAATTCGTTAGTTTAAATAATTTACTTACTTCGCCGGGTAAGCTCACTTAGAAAATTTTCAGTCAATATTAATAATTTCTGCAAATTGTGACAGTGTCTTGTGTTAGAATTTAAAAAGATCAATCTGTTTTGGTCTACTTTTAAAATCGTAAATTTATCTAATTTGCCTATGCCGTCGGGGTTTATAATACGTTTTGGGATAGGTGGAGGTCGGTAAGACTCTCCAGGCCGACTATATCTGCAGGGAGGTATTCCAGCCTATTTTCAGACAAATCTAAACATATTAGATTCAGCCACAATTCTTGAAGGGGCAAGCAGCTTACCTATGTGAGGAAGCAATTCCTCAATCTCGTTATTCTCTAGATTGAATCACTCTAGTTTGGTGAGTTGAACCAGCCAAAATGTTACATTATAAAACTTTTCGACAGCCAGAAATGAAAGATATTATGACAAAGAAAAAACGCACATTAGAAGCTAATGGACACCCACCGTTCGCCACTTCTGGGCTTGCCCGAGAGCGCTCACGTTTCCCTTTTATGGCTATGACGAATTTCAATGCTTCCAATGATGATATATTCTGTAGGCACCCGAATCACAGAATAACGGGACCTTGTGTAAATAGTTTTCTTTCGGTTTTAAAAGCCCTACGGCCGTTATGACAGATAAATTAGTTGTGTCTTCTCGTTTCTTGCGCATGTCTACTAACAGGTGGTTTGGCATGTGGTGTTAGCGAACAATGTGTGCTATACCGCGTAAAATCAAAATAAAAATCTTACATTTAAAAAATTCGTAATTCATACAGTCTTGCATAACATGAAAAAAAAGTAACTAAATAAATTGTTTATTGAAAAATAAAATAACTAAATTTAGAAAATCTGAAAACTAATCCAGCTTCCGACATTCCGCCTACCAAAAACACGTTGATTTTCCCAGTTATTTAGGAAGTGAAAAAAAAAACTTCTAAAAAAGTGAATAAGAACAAAAATTATTGCACAGGTAAGTAATGGACAAAGCTTCACAACGGGACATTGCATTTTTCGTTTTCAAGTGACCCACACGTACTACGCCATCGGAGTGTAGCTTTACTACTTATCCAAGAGTCCATTCAAGAGGAGGTTTCTGCCCATTCTTTATAAGTACTAACATATTTAATTTAATATCAGGTAGGGACTTTGTCCATTTATACCGCTGTTGCAAAGTGTGCAAATACTCCTGTGTTCATTGCTTCCAAAAATCAGAGTGCATGTAATATTTACCAGCGAGTCAAACGATTTAATGAAACATTTGACATGTTAGGTTAAAGGAAGTTGGTAAGAGGTTCCATGGTTAGGAAATGATCCGGAATTAAGAGAGTAAGATCATTAGGATCTCCACTAATTGCTGAAAGAGGACGCGGGTTCAAAAGTGACTCAGTATGGGTGATAAGTATATAAAGTTCCTCGTAGGTCATAATCTGTTCTCCTACGATGCGATAGAGATGTGTTTTAACAGACTTAACACCTGCTTCGCTTAAACCATTAGTATTGTGAATCAGGAGGGGCAACATGTCATTTTATAGAAAGTTTGGTAGCAGCTGCTTTAGAAAAAGCTAGAAGCTGAATATTTGCTTCTATAAAGAGTAGAGGTCAGATACTCTACCTCTGCGGCAAAACCGATAATGACTCCAGATGGAGTGCCTTTGTAGCACAGCAAACAAAGAGACAGCTTTTGCTGTCTTTGCACCTCGATATTTTCCCATTGTGATTTTAAATGAACCAGCATAATCTAGCGAACTTGAGAAAATGCTTTCATCTGGGAAATTTTAAATGCTATAAGATCAACCATAACTGGAATATAAGCTTGGTGATTTGAGCGATAGCAATTAATGCACTTAAAATGGCAACGATAAATTGCACTGCGAGGAGCAATTATTCAGGAATGCTGTTATTTAACATTTCTTTATCATCTCATGATATCAAATGTGAACCAATCTATAAACATTTTACTAATCGGGGAAATTTTGTTGTTTTAATTCCTCTCAGGTATACAGAACCGGACTGTCCCATCTTTATAAAAACCTTGAACTTCATCCATCCTATTCGGACTATATATATAAAAAAACACATTTCTGAAGTTGCTCGCTCAGATTATCGGTCATTGTCATCCTTCTATTTGTCTCACCACTATGTTTTAAAACCAGACAGTGTGTCTCGAAACTCCGAATAGATTTTGTCGCGTGCAAAGGGCGCCAACTGTAAAAGCTTATATGATATTCTCTTTTCGAGACCTAAACTTCATTAAGACTTGTCAACCATTTTGTTAAAACTATGAACTTTTCCAGTGGTATATGTCTGCGATTTAAAAGAGATGTATTGTCAAATACCTATCAAACCAGAACATAGGAAATGTCAAAGATTCCATTGGCGTCTTTCTACCGCAGAGGAAATTAAAGAATACAATCTTAACCGAGTAACTTTCGGAGTATTATCTGCTTCCTACCTGGCTTTTAGAACCTTAAAAGTGTTAGCCATGAGAATCGTTAATTGTAACAATCATAAGAAGATTTGTTTACATATTCCATCGTATAAGAAACGTCTTCAACAAACAAAAATACAAAGTTTATTTTTGGACCCAAATCTTATAGCGTGTTCAAACATATAAACATGTTATACATAGAGTAAATCTGTTATCCGAATTAAAAAAAAATACATTACCTGTAAATAATTTTCCATAAATTTTAATTAGCATGTATATGACGCATGGTTTCTTCCCTGTTTGTTTTAATTTTCATCCCTCTATCTATCCTTATCCTCACTAATATGAAATCTTATTTGATAATACTTTTGGTATTATTAAATTATATTATATAATATCTGAGCTTACATAAGTTTTATTCTTTTATCTTTTGTTACACTTAAACCGAATAAATTAAATTTGATCTTGGATTTAAAGTAATTTTTGACTGACCAATTATAAGTCATTGATATTTTATTCAATATGAATCAAAACTTTTAGCACTGTCTTTGCTCATCTTCCCTCCTCTTGATCTACCGTAATATAGATGATGATATGAATGAGCTTATTTGATTTATTTTACTCTTTATAGCACAATTTTTCACGTATCGCTAGGAAACTATTAAACCGAGAGGTACGTATCATTTTAAAAGAATGGAAATTCCTTTCACGCCTAACAGATAGAAATCTACAAGAAAAATTCTTTCCCTTGGCACATGTACAAAATAGACTATTTTCAGCTGAATTCCCTTTTCTTTTTCCTGCTTTACTTCGGGCTTAACTAAATTATGAGCCGTAGCGTGCTTTATTTGCGGCACTCCTTAACGATGCGTTCATGTTTTATGTATCTCTAGACACCGCAGTGTGCAGGGTACGGTTACAGAGTGACCCTTAACTAGCAATCCATAGTAGTTACACCGTAGTCCGAATAGCGGAGTATTAGACGGTGTTCTGCAAAACACCAGCCATATTCGTCGCAAAACGGATCATTTGTAATCGTGTCCTGATATTTTGTCCAGTTATAAAAAATGATATATTCATATATCATATCATATTAAACGGTAAAATTTGAAAAGAATGTATTTATGTTGGTGCGTTTTTTTGGATTAATAATATCATAGCAACGTTATGATATGACCATTGTTGTATCATACCTTGAATTTTAAATATTGAAAATTTAGTAATAATCATAATTTCTAAATTATATCTACAGTTGCACTAGGTATCTCCGTAATTTGCATTTATATTATTATTAAGCGTTTACTTATATTCCGCCGCTTTATTCATTTTATAGCTTTGGTTTTCCAAATTGTATTTGTAAGCAGATATTTGGTTTGGTTAGGTCAGAAAACAAAAATTTTAAATTTATTCTCTCGATAGACATAGTACTGTAAACATCGTTAATAATTTCAACCATTATGTTATTTTCCTTGTAAATATATTTATCTACGTTAAGTTAAAAAATAGTGTTTTTTACTATATACACTCATCAGTCCATGGTCCTTCGACCATTTTAAAAACGAGCAAATTGTATATACATTTTGTACGGGGTTACATAATTCTATTAACCCATCATTTTGGTTACTTTGTGCTTGATGTAAAGAAGTTTAATGTAGCTACAACAGTCTAAGTTTAAGTGTGTCCTAGTCTAAGTGTGTCCAAATCAAAGTGTCAATAAACGAAATCAATCGCCGTCATCAGATCAATCAATTAAGGTGAGTGAATTTACATTCCATATATCCATACATAACTAGTCAAATCCTTTAGAATAATCTGGTGATAGTGTGTGCATTATTGGTTTTAATTGTTGATAAACGTTAAGCCCACATTTTTACAAATTCAAGCTAATTTAATAATTATTTTTAGTCCAGTTAATAACACAATGGAGTCCGAACAGTTAAAATCTTTGAATATCAAATTATATCCAAAATCACTAGATTAACAAGTTTTTTCCAAAGTCAATCTTTCGGAAATTATGTCTATACTTTACAAGTACGTTTGCAAAAGGTTGATAGCGCATGGGAAGACTTCGACCAAGTCCAGTCAGAAATTGAAATCTTGACTAATAATAATATTGATTAACTAAAGAATGTGAGGATTTTGAAAATAATTATTCATTAATTATTGGCGAAATTAACATATTTATCGAGTCAGGTCGGGATAAAAATTCGCAAATTATACAAAACAGTGAAAAAAATACACGCGTTAAATTACCGGTATTAGAACTTCCGAAATTTAGTGGTTTGTACGAAGAATGGCTTTCATTTCGTGATCGATTTCAATCTTCTATGAATAGTGACGATTCCCTTAGTGATACTGATAAATTTTAATATTTGCAATCATGTTTAAGAGGGGATGCGGAAACAATTAAATCTATTAGCATAACAGCCGTTAACTATACTATTGCGTTGGAAAAATTAAAGGCTCGATACGAGGATACTCGCTTATTGGTCCAAAGTCACATAAATGCTTTATTCAATCTTCCAAATATAACAAAATGTTCAGCAACCTTGATTAAAAAGGTGCTTGATATTATCGACACAAATTTCGCCTGTTTAAATTCCTCGGGGTGTAAACAGATAATTGGGATTTAATAATTATATATTTCATTGTAACAAAGTTTGACGTCGAAATGTTACAATGGGAATCTTTCAAGACCAATGGTTTACCAACTCTGGTTAGTTTTAGACAATTTTTAACAAACATATAAATGTTTAGAGTCCATAGAATTTAATAAAAGTAGACTGTCTTCAATAAACAATCTAAATAAGATACGTGAATTAAAATTATGTGTAAACTATTTTAAAACGAATCCTCAAACATACAATTGTCAGTCCTCCGCAAGATGCAGGACCTGTAATAAGAGACATCACACATTACTGCATATTAATAAAGTAAATACAAATAATCCTATAACGAATCCACCTATTATTAATTCGAATGAGGTACATCCACAACCATCGACATCTGCATTAACAAGCATTCGTAATTATTCACAGGTTCTGTTATCTACTGCTGTAATACATGTATTTGACAGCAAAAACTTCATTCACGAATATAGGGTTTTATTAGACGTTCGCTTGCAATCCAATTTTATAACAGAAGAGATGGTTAAACAACTTAAACACCTCGTTTAATGATATTGGGACAATAATTGGCATCACGCAAAATCCTATTCATATAAACAAATCCGTTGTGGTAAAAATTAAATCTCGCATCAACATGTATTCAACCGAGTTAAATTGTTTAGTACTTTCAAAAATTAAAGAAAAATTCCAAATGTTTTATTTTCTCCGGAAATTTTAAACATTCCTTCGAATATATTACTTGCTGATGCTAAATTTCACTTATCACAGTCGATAGGCATGTTAATTGGAGCCGACCTATTTTACGACCTTTTAAATATCGGTCAAATTACATTAGGAAAAAACAAACCTCACTTACAAAAAACGAATTTCGGATGAGCATTAGGAGGTACAATTTACAATCCAATTAAACATAAAAATTATACAGTTTCATTTCTTTCAATAGAGTCGCTCGATTTTACCAAATTTTGAGAAATCGAGGAATGTCAAAATTCCCCCACAACCATTATCTCCATCTGAATTAGATTGTGAAAATCATTTCACACAAACACATTACAGAAATAAAGAAGGCAGATTTGTGGTCAGGTTACCGTTTAAAAATGGAGCGAATAAATTAGGCATCTCCAGAGATATTGCACTTAAACGATTCTATTTATTGAGGAAAAGAGTAGCGAAAATCCTGAATTAAAATTGAGTATGCGGCTTTCATGAAAGAATATTTGGAATTAGGTCATATGGAACATATAAAGTCCAGTAACAGTCCAGAACCAGATGTTTCGATGTGTTACTATTTGCCGCATCACGCGGTACTTGAAGAATCCAGCCTAACGACAAAGTTAAGGGTTACATTTGACGGTTCAATAAGAACTACGTCAGGCGAAAATTTAAATGATAACATTTTTAGTAGGTCCGACCATTCAAGACAAATTGTTTTCAATTCTTCTTAGATTTCGGTCACATAGATACGTTTTAAGCGCGAATATCACAGAAATGTACCGTCAAATACAAGTTAATCCTCTGGACCGTAATTTTCAACGCATTTTTTCGCGCGAAAATCCAACCGAAAAAATCGAAACATACAAACTCACTACGGTAACTTATGGTACGTCTTGAGCACCATTTCTAGCCACACGCTGCTTGCAACAATTAACCACTGATGAGTAAGCAGATTATCATCTAGCTCATAAAATTATTAACAAAGATTTTTATGTTGACGATCTTTTGACTGGTGCCAACACACAGAAGTAAAATTCGCGATGAATTAAATACAGTGTTACTTAAAGCCGGTTTTGAATTGAAGGCCTTGGCGTAAAAGGGTGCAAGCCACATTTTTTATGCAAATAAATCTTAAAAACAAAACCGGTGGTCTTTTTCAATTTCTTTTTATTGGTAAAATACTAGGTAACTAATTTTATCTTTTGCACCTAAAATCAAATAAATTGTACTTAAATTGGATTTTGTGGATTTAAAATGATGTTCAAAGTTAATTTCCTCAAAAGTTATTGCATGTGGCATACATCTTTTTCACGCCAAGGTCTTCAATTAAGAAAATGGTCATCATATACTATACAGTTGTTATCTGATATCTTAAACCAAGATAATACCATTATAGATATAGATAATAATTTCAATACAAAAACTTTAGGTTTACATTGGAACTGCAAAGAAGGTGATAAATTTACCGAAACGTCAGCAAGTTGAAAAACTAGTTTTTTTTAAATATTGGAACTTTTACCCACTTTCCAGTTATAATTTATTGATCTTAAATAACTACGTGTCAATTAATAATTATTATATTATACACTATATATTTTCAAAAATATAATTCGTTACATAAAATATGATTTATTACAGAACAATTCTCAACCGACAATTACAAATTTATCAATTTCATTATGTACATAAATACAAATAAATAGAACCGGTAGAACTTACCATCTTTGGTAGAAAAATATAAAACGTATGAAAATTATGGTTCTAACTCAATTCACTTAAAACATACATCAGAAATGGCTCCAACTATCTGTTCGATGTTTTCCACATCTTTTTGTAATCTAGTAATATATAACTTATACTGATCAATTACATTATTTTATAATACATGTTCTTTCTGAAGATCCGCAAATTCTTCTTACAGTTTAGCTTCTTTCAGCCGGTCTTCTGTGGCCTTTATTTCTGCTTATAGTATAATTAAGTCATTATCATCGATATCTGGTGAATTCTGTAGTTTAACTACAATATTATTAACATTTTCAAGAAGTTCAGAAACTTTTTTTGACACCTTTCTAGCTCTTCCGACCTTGTGTTTAGCAACATTGATCAACGTATGATTGGTTCCACTTATGTGAAGAAGTTCTTCTAATTTCTCTTCTGTATCTTGAACTCTTATCTTTCATAACCTCTGCTCGTTCAGTTACAGCTGTAGTATTTTTAAATAATAGCTTAGCGTCCATTTTGACAGACAGAAGCATTTTTAGTAAGTACGTCAGCTTGCACAGCTTTTTTTAAGGCCGAATTTGCATTTTCTGTCTTATCTTTTAAAGTTTGCTGTTCTTCATAAGTTTTCTGTATTATATCCATGATTATTACATCTGTTTCTCTAATGGTTCTCATAGCTTCTTCAGCTTCCTGTTTGCTCTTTTGTGTTTTAGAATTAAAATCTTTAAGGTCTCTATAGATCTACTCTGTATCGTTTAATATTTTATTCCAGTTATTTACAGCTTTATCGGCTGAATCTTCTGTATTATAAATTTCGTTCAACAGTTCATCTGTTTCGTCTTGTTAATTGTAGGCCTTCTGAGGTTGCTGCTTTCCGAACTCATTTTTTCCATTTTTCCTTAAAAATATGAAATAATTATTGGTTTTATTTGCTAGTCTTTGCGAAGTTCTACAGATCTCCTTTATAACTCTGGAATATTAATGTGAGGAATTTCAAAATGTTTAACTTTGTTAAATAAATTTAAGACATCATTCTTAGTTGCTGCTGTGTTATTGTAACATTCTTTATCCAGTCCCTTGTTTTATTTAGTTTAATTTCCATATGTAAATGTTCATCTCGAATATGTCTTGCCTCATCGCCTATCTGTGTTTGTTTCTTATTGGCATTTTGAGCAATCTCCTCAATAGATTTGTTTTTAGCTCCCAAATACGTTAAAATCAAACCATCTGCTTTGTTATCTAACTGATCCGCTAATTCACGTGCTATCTCTATAATTGTTGTCTTACAATATAAAAACGTCTCCAAGCTTCTTCTAGTGCAATATTTCCTTGTTGTATATTAATATTTGATTCAATGTCAGATAATTTATATTCAGCCTCTACTATAACATGATCAATGTGGTCAATATTTACTTCGACTTGTTGATTTTTATCACTGACAACATAAATATTTTCCTCAATTTCTGACAAGGTTCGAGATATTTCATTCTCTCTTTCTCGAATCTCATAACTTGTTGAATAATATTATTTTCTCCAGTAACATTTTTTACTTTCTCATAAAAGTGCTCAATATTTTCCTCAAGATTAGTAAGCTTTTTTAGGAAATTCATCGTCAGTAATAACAATGGGTTGCTCCATGTCTTCAATAACATTAGCCAGTGAGAACATTGCATGTTTGATTCAGAGAACCGACAGGATCACAGTTACACGATTGACATCCCTCTCCGTTTTACAAATTGTAGTATCCATCTTCACAACAATCGCAGTTTCTTCCCACGACGTGAACTTTGCAGCCACACGCACCAGTACATTGGTCACAAACAGGAGCACCAGATGATGTGTCTTCCATAGTTCCTGTAGGATAACATTGACAAGGTTTGCAATTACCCTTCGGTAAAACCAATATACCCCCATAATAGCCTGGCAAACAAACCTCGCAATTTACACCTCCTGTGTTATAAAGACATTTTCGACATTCTCCAGTAGTGATGTTACAATTTCCAATTGCAATAAGGTCAATATTGATATTACATTCACATATTTCACACAATGTAATAGGTCCAGATCGACCAGATGGATCACCGAAATAACTATTCGAGCACGATTCACAACGATGACCTGTATAACCTACAGGACAGTCAGTACACATGATTATATCTTCGTCTACTTGGAAACAAGCTCTACCATTTGGTCAAACAAAAGGCAAACAGTCGTTAGGTGTACCTCCAAGAGCATTGCCATAATATGTTCTAGCTAAAGGTCGAAGTTTTCACCAGCTGTGTTGTGATTACAAATACATCTATCAATTTCTGACTATTACACACACCTGGCACCAATAACTATATCAGCAATGGCATAGAAATAAGAATGTAGCACTTGTTCCTCACCAAAAACTTTATATCCAAATGTATTAAGTCGGTCCAGTGTAATTCTTATATCAGTAGCAGTTACCCATTCCTGAAGTTCTAGACTGCTATAAACATTATAAGTCGATGGACGACCCTCCAAAGTACCAAATTCAACAATGCCACCTTTCAGAGGTGAAATATAAAATAATTAGAAGTACAAAAGGCTGTTGTTTCTTCTCCTCTAGTTGTGTGAGTTAAATCAAGTAAGCCATATGTATCTGTGTATATGTTGCATTGTAGAACTGGAAGGGTGGCCGTGGTCCATCATTAGTTATTTTCTTCGAAATGAAAAAACTTTCTGGTCGTGGTGAGTAAAACAGCAGTCTAACATAGGTGACATCAAACGCTTTTTCAATTTTAAGTGTTAAGTTAAATTGATTGAACCATTCTATGCAATCTCTCATAGTCTCTGACTACCACCATGTAGGGTTGGCTGGATGAATGACATCAGTAAGATATTGGGCATGACGTTGATTTGGGTAATATTTCACAAGATTTTATAAATCCAGTTACTCCAGTTTGTACACAAATATTCCGTTTCTCGACTTTCACCACAAAAGTGTTAGTCGCTTCCATCAGTAAATTAAAAGCATCATTTTCGAATTCAGGTTAATACTTCTGGGACGTATTAAAACTGTTCCTTTATTTCCTGACGCGGAAGTTTCTTGTCCACTACCACAGCTTATAGTAAATATCAGAATGAAACTTAATTTAGGAAAACTTTTCATTTTTATTAAGTACATTAGTTATTACCACACAATATTCACCAATCGTTTTTAGGTTTTCGTCTAAATTGATTATAAAATTTTTTGAAATACACAATTTTAAGTTCACACCATACAAATTATACGCGTATGGCGGTAAAAATAATATTATTAAGTAAAATAAGATGCGTGACCCATTCCCCCATATCCACGCATTATCAAGTCAGCCGGTCTTCAATCACCCGCCAAACACTACTTCTTACTGCACTACTCTGAAGGAAAACATTAGTATTTTGTCCGTAGGGTCAGAAATAAAGGTAGAGACTCTGTAACCTGTTACAGTGGAGTAAGGACGGTTAGAATATGAAGTAAAGGAATTGACAGACAATTATACTTTTTTCTATTGGCTCTACATGGACGTGAACGCTCTCTCGACGCGCATCTAGTGGTTTTCCGCCATTTTGGCGCTTGCCAAAAGGTATGGTTTTCTGTTTTATATCTATTGACGTGGGTTTGGACTGATTCATTAAGGGCGGGTTGTATCGCGACTGGTTAACTCTCTGATCATTAGAACCGTTGGTCAATACTGATCTGAGTTCTGTTCAGTTTTGGTTGTATTACCGCAGTTCAAGTCTGGTGTTCCTGAACCGATAGTTTTGCATAGTTGGCAACAATGGTTCTTGTAAAATGTGTATGTACCTATGTTCACAGTTTAGTTAGTGGAGAGAAAAATCAGGAGGTCGCTGAAAAAAATAAATAAATTTGACAATTGACAGTTTTCTAAATTTATTTAAATGTAACAAAAACACATAAGTACCTAATAATAGTACAAAATCTTTAAACATAACAAAAAAAATATGTGTAGTTTACATGATTTAGCAAGAATGGGTGAGTAATGTTTTTCTTAAACAAATTTCAGTTAATTATGATTTACTAATTATTCAAATTTTTGTAGCTGAAAAAATAAATAAGAGATCACATAATTTTTCTTCCAAAGAGGAAAACATTTTATTAACATTAGTGAAAGATAAGTATGCTCGCCAAATTGAATGTAAAAAAACAGACACCAATGCTAATAAATGTAAAACTGAGGCATGGCTAAAGTTAGCCAAAGAATTTAATAGTTATTCTGGTGAACCCTATCGAGATGCACAGGTTTTAAGAAACAAATTTTTGAATATGAAAAAAAGCCAAAAAAAAACTTTTCTGAACAAAAAAAATACATGTATGGAACTGGAGGTGGCCCAGCTAAAAAATTTGATGACACAAGTACGGATAATGATATGGAACAAATATTAGGATCTCAAATGACTGGTTTTGAATCGGAATTCGACAACGATAAAGGAAACATTGGTACGTATAAGTTAATAATAGTAATATTAGAATTTTATTTATTATAATTTTGTAGAAATAGAACCAGAAAATGTATTGCTGATAGTGGAGGACGATGGAAATGACGATGACCATAGTTCTTTTGTAGAAAAAGGTAGGTATCTAATGATTAATTTTTTATAATAGATAAAATGGAATTTTCAATATATTCCTATCTCATTTATTCTTGATAACGTTAACTTCCTTCAAAAATGATTATTATTCATAGTAATTAAGACTCGGTTAACAAAGAATAATTAAGTCTTTATAAAGTTTCATATGTACTTACATATATATTTTTTTCTGTTTAGAAAGTATTGACATTCAGTCAAAAAAAAAGACACCGGAATATTAGAAGATATAACTGATGCCCATAGAGATGGTACAAATTTAGACAGAGACAGTAAGTTTAAAAGTAAATTTTAATCACGTTATTATAACACATGAAATTCTAGAGTCTTCTACAAATTGGTCACAATATACACCCGAAATGTTAAAGATGCCAGTATCTTCCAAACTAAAATATAGAAAGGACATACGAGGTAAATATAACGAACCTTAATTTAATTATATATATATATATATATATATATATATATATATATATATATATATATATATATATATATATATATATATATATATATATATATATATATATATATATATATATATATATGTATATTTGTTTAGAAAATACATTGAAAACAAAGTTGGGATTATGGGCAAAATCTAAACAAGATCTTCTTTGCATACAGCAAAAAAGCCACATTACAGAGCACGAAATGAAAATTAAACACATGGAAGAGAAACATAAAGTTTCTTTACAGCAGGAGCAGGAATGCCATGAGCAAAAAATTAGAATGAATCAAGAGGAACATGCCATGAAGTTACAAATTTTGCGTTTGCAACGAGATAAATTACTGAAAGATATTTAAAGATTTTGTATACTATTACTTGTACTATTATTAGGTACTTACCTATGTTTTTTTGTTATATTTAAAGATTTTTCGATTATAACATATTTTTTTTGTTATGTTTAAAGATTTTGTACTATTATTAGGTACTTATGTGTTTTTGTTACATTAAGAAGATTTTACGATTATAACAAGTTTTTTTTATTTGTTTTGTTTAAAGATTTTGTACAAATCTTAAATATAATAAAGTTGTATTTAAATACTTTTATTTTTTAACAGGAAGTTACTGTGGTAAATACAAATTTTCAATCACAAATAATGTTTAAAAAAAAAAAGCTAAATTTATGTTAAATAAAAAAATGTTTCTACTTATAAAATTAATATTTACAACTGATATTAAAAATAATATCCGTTATTTGGAATATTGGATATTCAGTTTACAGATAAAGTTCCCAATTCATTTTTTTTATTAACGCTGTTAATAATAAAAGAAACATATCCGAAAAAAACTCGTGCATATCCTCTTTTTTTTGAAAATCCATTATTTGTTTCACAACAAGCCTTGAATGATTTTCTCTGTTACGAAAGTTTCTGGGGGCCCTAGGGAAAGCTTCTAATTCAACTAACTCTAGGAAATCCTCATCATCCGTTAGATCCTCTAAGTCTTCTCTTAATAATGCCATTTTCAATTTACATTGCGAAAATTTAAAATGTAATTTCAATGACATCAGAAGTCATTGTGTAATTTACTTACTTTAGAGGTTATGTGTTATTGAACCAGGCTTAAACCCTCAATTTGAACAGTTCAGCAGGAACTTTAGTTAACGCACGGTTCAACCATGAACTTACCCGATACAACACACTTTTTGCATAGAACTGAGTTCAAGCAAGAACTGAGGTTAAACTACGTCGATACAACTGGCCCTAATGGAGGTAAGGAATTTTGAGGGTTATTACATTTTTCTATTTTGTGTTAGTTTATAAATATTTCTTCAAAACTATGACAAATAGACTTAGTTTAAGTTATGTTGTATTGTTTTGTGTTTGTTATTTAATTTCGGTGCCGTGAAATGAGTGAATGTTATGAACGGTGTCTTTTGTTGTATGCGTTTTTTTTATTTTTGTGCCATTTTCTGTGCATGTAGTCTGTCTCGGAAAGTAGTCGACAATGCAGATCTTTGAGGTTTCTCTGCAAAATATGTACTAGGTTTTCTTTTACTTAGTACCTATAAATTGTGTAAAACATATGTACCAAGTCTGTATAAAAATGTCTTGGGAAATATTATAGAGAACGGACACGAAATAAATTACTGTGGATGATACAAGTGTAATAAAGTTATTTTTGGTATACTAAGAATAATGAATGATAAAAAAGCTTTATATCCGATTATAATAGCGAGTAAACGAGTACAACACATCACAGCACGGAATGTAGAAGTAATAGTGACATGTGCATTATCCAGTATGTGTTCAAAATAATAATGTACCAGTGACGGCTGGGGAAATTTGGCAAATCTTAGTATTGGAAGATGGAACCCAAGCGACACTTTATGGTACAACTAGCAAGACTAAATAAAGATGTTTTGCAGAAAAAATGCGTTTAAACTTTGTGAAAGAAAGTTGAAATAATTGTGTGCCTCTCCAGGTTGTTATTTTAAACAATTTTTTTTTCAAAATATAGATTTTTATTTTCATGAAAAAATATTGCTTTTTTAAGTTACACCATTCTGAAATTTTATTTTTTCACTGTGAAAGTTTCAAGGTGTCACTTTATAAAAAAAAATCATATTTTTAGATAAAATTTTAAATCTATCGATATATTTTCCACCTGATTCTGAAAAAAAAAATTTCTGCAAATATTGTACAAATTGTCCAAAAAGTTACTGGTGAGGCACACGACTGGCAACTTCTTTTCGCAAATTACAACAGAAACACAGAAACGTGGAGCACAAAGTGAATAAATATAGTTTAAAAAAACTAAAAACACGCTTTTAAAGCACATCAAACTAAAAAGTGAAAAATAATTATTAATATAAACTGAAAACAATAATGAACGAAAAATACTAGTATTATTGTGAAAAAAGCGTGGGTTGCTCGATATACGAAAAATAGGTACAAAGCGCCCCACGCTTTTTTTTCACAATAATACTAGTATTTTTCGTTCATTATTGTTTTCAGTTTATATTAATAATTATTTTTCACTTTTTAGTTTGATGTGCTTTAAAAGCGTGTTTTTTAGTTTTTTTAAACTATATTTACTTTTTCATTTTTTAGTATTCTGGCGATCCTGATCAGGATAATGATATAAACTTATCAAATTATTGTATTGTTACCGGTTCTTCGTAAGTGTACAAAGTTTCAATTAAATCTGTCCGTTTAAAGTGGGTCAACATCGAGTCCAAAGAGTCGGTTACAAACAAACAAACTCACAGACAAACATACAGGTGATGCTAATAAAAGCGTGTTAAAAAATTCGTATAAATTATTTCCGCGGTTTGTCAATGCCGACAGTGCCTTTCCATATGAACTATTTAGTATTTGCACCATTAACCTCGGTAGATGTGGATCGCTCATTTCCCTTGTAGAGTCCAAAGCGCTCAAATTTAACAGCCACGAATGCAGATCGAATATTTATTATGACCATGTATTCTAATGCGATGGCAGGCTTCAGTAATTATGAATAATATGAACATACAAAGAACCGATACATTTGCTAGTCATCTATTCATTGAATAATGCGATGGTTTCTTCTTGCAAGCCCACCACTTTTGTTTCCCACCTAAAGCCCATTTTAAACAACACAATGGAAAATAAATAACAGTATTGAAACAAAAAATAAATGTAATAATAATAAAAAAAATGAAACTGCCTTAAGAACAGGAAAAATTGTTTTAAGAAAATATCTCTAAAAATATGAAATAAAATTATTTTGATCATTCTTTCTATTAGTGTAAAACAGCAAGAAAATCGGCACAATAATGTTTGATTTTATATAGCCTTCAGTACACTATCAGGCCGCCTAAGTTTATTTCATAAGGGGCGGTTAATTTTTTTTAATTTTTATTTTGCATTGATTTGTTTTCTTTTACCACACTGACGTAGTTTCCCACGAAACACCAAAAAAACATATGCTGCACTCGACACGTGTTTCGTCAATCAAGTTGGCATCATCTGGAGATGATTAAAACTATTGATTGCTTTGTATCCCAGTTTTAATCATATTCAGATGATGCCAACTTAGTTGGCGAAACGCACGTCGAGTGTGGCATATGGTGTTTTGGTGTTTCTTAGAAAACTACGTCAGTGTTATCGTCACATCAAAGGTTCCAACCCACAACAGGATTTTCTTTTATATATTTTTGTATTATTAATTTTAATAATTACCAATAGATTAATACAATATAGAATTTTATTACAGTCCAGTATGTGACTAACTGGACTAAGATGTTATTCTTATGAAGGAAGTGATGCAATGTATTCAAGGAATATTAGGGCTTTAAATTGAGAAGTAAATATTAAAATGTACTCGGTGTCGTAAAACGTATGATTTATATGGCATCACGTGACTTAAGTAATTTTTTACTAGTCTTCTTCACGCACGATTTTACAACGACCCTTTCTTTGTGGAAAAAAACGTATAAATCAAACGACTTTGTACCTTTGTGGACATTTGCTTAACAGAAAAATCTAATTTGGACATCATTAATAACGTAGTGTCGTCGGCAGACGGGGAGAAGAAAATTCAGAAAGTGAAATCTGAATATCAAATTTAATGCTGAGAGAATGTTAATGTGCCTTTCAAAGAAAGATTAGGTATGTTTTTCTAAATATGGTAAAATAGGGCTTAGTAATGAAGTAAATTCGTAAATAAATCAAATGAGGTATATAGAGTTTTTTATTATGATTATGTATATTATTATTATGTATCTGTAGATTCTCGCAAAATTTCTAATTCTGAAATATAAGAAAAGACGCGCAGAAACATACTGTATGTTTCTGCAGTAAATCTCCTAATATATATATATATATATATATATATATATATATATATATATATATATATATATATATATATATATATATATATATATATATATATATATATATATATATATATATATATATATATATATATATATATATATATATATATATATATATATATATAAGTGTGTGTGTGTGTAACAAGATTAATGCGTTTAATGCTCACGTTTCAAAAAAAAATACGCTATACAGAGTACACGGCGGGGCGTTACCAAATTAGTTTGAGGGTATCTCGTCTCATAGTCGTTTATAATATTAACAAATACTTTCATTAAAAAGCAGAACACAATAAAGATTCCTCTCATACATAACACAGTGGTAATAATCTCTCATTGATCTGTATTGATTTTTTGTTTTCGTATACATTGGATAAGGTGATAATGATTCATGATGGAAATCACTTAAAAGGAACAGCCAACATTCTAATTGGACGTAAATTTTATTTACAATAAAAACAGTGGGCGGGACGGGACGGGAGGGTTGGCCCTATTGGTCGTCGGTATACAATGTAGTTTAGGGATAAATATACTTAATATAATATATACAATATACTCAAGTACATTAGATCAAAAAGTATGTCAGGGTCTTATGTGAATGGTATACAACACGGCCTCCGCCTTTCCCAGCGCCTCAACAAAGGTAACGAAAAATACATATAAATACGTATAAACAATAGAAGAATTAAATATATAAGCGAGCGCGTTTCCAACCACACGCCTCTAAATCAGTGTTTGTTTGCGATAATTTTATAATATTAGTAATAACCTATATAACATCACTAAATTCATATAGGTTTATCTGGCAAAGAGCGCGTATGGTAGAGACCCTTCTTGCTTTAGAGGTCTCCCCAAATCGAGAAAGATTCTGCTAAACAACAGAAGCGCCTAAATGCAGGAACGTTATCCAAGCAACGGCGCACGCGCGTCATCCGTAGCTGTCTAATTTGTAATTCGAATACGTGACCAAGTGGTGACCAACGTTACTTACGCTACGCTTACGAACTATGAAAACTTCCTAGGAACGTCAGATTGTTGCTCGTGTTTTGTGGTTATGTGATATTTAGTCCACGTGTAAAATATTGTTTTTACAAGTAAAAAATTGAACGTTTGATTCCCGTGTCTTTAATTTTATGTTAAATAACCATGAGTTCTTCGTGTTCAATTTGTAAACAAAGTTTTCCTCATCAAGAGGATTTGGACAAGCATAAAGAAAACGTGCGCAATATTTGTAAATTGTTTATGTGTTTAATTTGTGAGAGGGAACCTTGATAAACATAAAAGAATAAATATAGTTTAAAAAAAACTAAAAAACACGCTTTTAAAGCACATCAAACTAAAAAAGTGAAAAATAATTATTAATATAAACTGAAAATAATAATGAACGAAAAATACTAGTATTATTGTGAAAAAAGCGTGGGGTGCTCGATATACGAAAAATATTGCACAAAGCACCCCACGCTTTTTTCACAATAATACTAGTATTTTTCGTTCATTATTATTTTCAGTTTATATTAATAATTATTTTTCACTTTTTAGTTTGATGTGCTTTAAAAGCGTGTTTTTTAGTTTTTTTAAACTATATTTATTTTTAACTTTTTAGTTTGATGTGCTATGAAAGCGTGTTTTTTAGTTGTTTTAAACTATATTTATATTGCTTATTGATGCTGATATTATAACATATTACGATCCAACAGATATTTCTGAAAAAAAAAAAAAAAATTATTTCAGCCGTGAGGTTCGAACTCACGCCGGAGGAGTCTGTCGTTTCGCGTCGACTGCCTTAACCCACTCGACCACCGGGCTAATTAACAATTATGGAATCTATTGACATATTAAGCCTTTGCTTTCACGCAGGGATACGTGAGGAAAGGATTGGCGATCCTGATCAGGATAATGATATAAACTTATCAAATTATTGTATTGTTACCGGTTCTTAATAAGTGTACAAAGTTTCAATTAAATCTGTCCGTTTAAAGTGGGTTAAAATCGAGTCCAAAGAGTCGGTTACAAACAAACAAGCAAACAAACAAACAAGCAAACATACAGGTGAAGCTAATAAAAGCGTGTTAAAAATACATGAAGTGAAGGAAGAAAGTATAGAATATGATGAAGATATGAATATGTATAAATGTTTAGAATGTAAAGTCTCATTTAAATATAACAATAATTTAAGGAGTCATTTACAAGAAAAACACAGAATTAAACATGAAATGGAGGAATTAAATTTTCCAACTTACAACGGTAATTGCCATGCAGGTTATGATTTATACTTAAACAACAGAAAGAGGGCTTGAAATGGAGACCCATCTTTTTGATATAGCGAGTTTTGTAAATAATTTTAAGTAGTGTGAACTTAAAAGATACCTAACTAACATCTGTTTTAGAATACTCGTATTGGCTGTCCACAGAAGAAAAAAGCAAATAATGTACAGTATACTAGAAATACTGGTATAAAAAGGAAAGGAGATATTGAAAGAATTTATTTGGACTGCCTTAGATCAGGTGAGTTTATTTATTGTAAAAAAAATATCTCTTTTTAATCTTGGGTTTGTTAATAGGAAAAGAATGTACCACAGAGGCATGTGGAAAAAGAAATAAAAAGTCATAAGGTTCCTGCAGGATAAATAAATATTGTACAAGTCAAGTTATCGTTAAAAGGGACGTATTAACCGATAAGTGTTTTGTTCAATATTTCAAAACACACTATGGGCATGATCATGAGATTAAGCATCTACATATTGCAAAAGCAGATCGGCAGAATATTGCAACAAAGCTAATTTTAGGTGTGACACCCACAAGGTATTTGCCATTTACAATTTAAATTAATTACTAATAATAATTTTATAAATAGTTATTTACAATAGTGACTTTTTATTATTATTGTCATTTCAATAACACTAATTTCAATTTTGCACTTTTAGAATTCTGGATAATACCCGTGAAGGAATAGGATACACGTTAGAACGAAAAGACCTCTTAACTCGAAAGGACATTGATAACATAAAACAATCATTTAATATAAGTGTTAGAGATGGTGTCAGGCATAAATTGGATGCTGTAAGTGTAGACCTATGGATAGAAGAATGTAAAATGAGTGAAAGTAATCCAATAGTTTTTTATAAAAAGCAGGGAATGACGCAGAATATTTAAACAAAAATGATTTTTGTTTAATCATGATGAATGGAGTTCAAGCTGAACTTATAAAAAAATTTGGTACGAACGTTATATGTGTTGATTCAACTCATGGATTAAATCCATATGATTTTGAATGACTTCAATTTTGATTATTGATGAATTTGGGGAGGAGTTTCCTGTAGCAAATATGTTTACTAACAGAAAAGACGCATATGTATATCAATTGTTTTTTAACAAGGTGCGAGAATTGACAGGACAAATTGTTACTACAGTATTTATGACAGACATTACAGCTGTCTTTTATAATGCATGGGCAAATGTCATGGGACCAGTTAACAAGCAACTGTTTTGTAGCTGGCTTATAGACCGTGCATGGCAGTTAAATTTAAGTAAAGTTAAAGATTCAGAAAAGAGAACTTGGGTATACAAAACCCTTAAGTATTTGCAAATGTTGCTTGATATTGATGAATTTAAAAAACATTTTTCTGCATTTTTAAATATTTCGGAACTTGATGAAGGCACCAAAAAAATAAGGGAGTATATAATAAACTATTACGGACAAAATACTCAGCAGTGGGCATACTGTTATAGGGCAAAAGCTTACATAAGGTTTTAAAATATCATTACCTTGACGGAAAAAAAAATAAAACGATTGGATAAGAGCCTGCATGCCTTACAGAAATATATAAGGGATAAGACTGTAGAAAGAATAAGGAAACTAACTATAGGAAAAACGACACACCACGAGAATTTATTTAATGCAAGACATAGAAGTGCTTTAACTGCAAAATTTAAACTGCAGTGTTTTGAAATATTTAGTTTTCGTGTTACTAATGATGAAGGTAAAGAATATGTAGTAACTAAAAATAATACAGATTTATGTTGTTGTCTCAGATGTAAATATTGTAATGTGTGTATTCATATGTATGAGTGCACTTGCGTAGATTTTTGCATAAAAAGTACTATTTGCCAACATATTCATTATGTTTGCCTCAATACAGTTGACAAAGACGATTTTACAAACACATGTGCAACAAATCAAGAGGAAGTTAACAACCTGTTGCATGAATTGAAGTCTGGTAGTGCTATTAATGTTAATAAGGAGGAACAACTTAAAAAAGATATTGAAGTTGCAGCTTTACAAATTGTAGAAAGTATACATTCGAACAATTATAGTACTGATCAGTTGACCATGGTTTTAAAGAATTTAAAATCAAGTGTTGTGCTATTTAATCTAAGCTCAACAGAGACAAATAATTATATTCCAGTTGAAGATACTAAAGTGGAGTCTAGCAATAAAAATATCGAAAAACTAAATTTTTTTTCTACCAAAAAAAAGTATACTCCAACTAAAAGAAGCAATGTGAAGCCAAATACAAAAGAAACAAATATAATAAAAGATACACTTACTGGGGCACCTTTTGTTTCTAGTAATAGCTCTCATGACCATTTATATTAGTTAATAGTTATATTTATTTTATCTGATTTTATTGATGTTAATAGAAATAGATTAGAAATATTTATTCACCATTTAGAATACAAATCATGGCCATATAGCAAGTCAGGTATAACATAGTCAGTCATATATAATAATAAAATAGATTAGAATATGTTATAGTATAAGACCTTACATACAGATTATAATATAAATATTTATTTTGCTATGTGTTTTTCTAGCCTGTGTAATTTACTGTATAAAATAGTGAAATTCATTATATGCACTGTCTGTTGTTACGTGCTACTCGTGGGTTGCGTGGAAGAGCAATATAAGTATAACTTATAATAATTATTGAATGAAATAAAGACATTATTATTATTGAATGAAATCAAGCGTGCAATAATCTCAAAAGAATATCAATCGTCTTTTTAATTCGAGAATTGTTAATTATTTATTCGTTGATATATTGCTCTATTTATTCCAGAACATAATTAGATCACCATAAAACATCAATCACCATTTTAATTCGAAAATTGTTAATTATTTACGCGTCAGCATATTCTGTTCTACTTATCCTAGAACCTGGTCACCATAGCTAAATTGTAATCGTGCCCACAAATGTATTTCAAATTACAAATACTTTTTGAAAGTAATTGAAAATGCAAATAAAGTACCTACTTCAAATACCATCCAAAATATTTCAAATACTGTAAAGTAATTGAAGTATTTGAAGCCCTTTCTAGAAATATTTGAAATACCATCTGTTGGAAGTAATTGAAATACTTAAAGTATTTGAAATAGTGGAAGTAATTGAAATACCTTCTACAAGTATTTCAAATACTTATTCAAGACATTATTATTATTAATAATTATTATTATTATTATGTATCACATTTACTAGTAATTGTGGACAACCTGGAAACAGGACAATGACAAATTGGTTCAACTAACCGCCACTAACTTTTGTTAGAAGTGTACTTATACGATTTTTTTCACAGAATGCATTAGCAGTTTTTTTTATTAAAAAACTGACAGCTAAATCTAATTATTGAAACGTTTATAAAAAAATAGCTTAAATAATTTTTTACATGCAGTTAAAATATGCCCTATAACTATAAGTACATTTAGGGCCCCTCTATCAATAAATGGTAGCAGTTCATCCAATTTGTTGGTTTTCTTTTTCCATACATTGTATATAAAGGGTGTGTTGGGACTTGAGATGAAGAAATAAATAACGAAATCGCTACAAGTATATTTAAATATGTAACTAAATAAATTAACAAGTACAAAATATAGGAGCAACACAGAGTAGCGATAAACTAAATCTCAATTAGTAACTGTAGAAAAATAGTATTATATAAATTTTTATATTACATTTTATTATTCTATAGTATTCTGTCTGAATTCGCTTTAATTAAAACTAAATTTTTAAAATCAATATCAAATCCAAATATTATGAAAAAAGTATTTGAAGTACCAAATACTTTGAGACCATCCCAAAATGTAATTGAAATAAAGTATTTGAAATACTTAAAAGTAATTGAAATACTTTCTAAAGCACTTTTATTTCAAATACTGACAGCTCTGCCAGTCACTATCAAATGCAAAAAACTTAGGAAATGCACAAACCTATTTCCTATTTATGTTTATAATTGGAAGCATTGCCACAACGAAATTTTCTAATACCGAATTTCGCGGTTTCCGGAGGAGACTACGAAGAACTACGAATGGCGCGCGTGCGCCGTTGCTTGGATAACGTTCCTGTTTTTAGGCGCTCCTCCGTCAGAGCCTCTTGGCGGCGCCACAATCGACTTGGGGATTGCTTCGAATTTCTGGCAAGTAAATAATCATATTATACACCAAATCATCAGAATGGTACAAGTAACAAATTTTAATAAGGATTTAGAATTTATAATCTAGAAGTGGTACGATATTATAACTTTAATGGTTTCAGCCATGGACCACCTGAGTAACTTTGCGACATTTTGTGTACTTGTGAATTTGATATTATTATCCTAGTCTTGCGAGTAGCACTCTTGTTGTTTAGTTTCTATTCTAGGTTCAGTATTTACACTAGTTACGTATATCGTATCGTATATACAGATATAACAACTATAATATTACAACAGCACAACCTTGAATTATTTATTTGCACGCGTCGTACTTTTTGAATTTTTTTAAGAAACGTGACGGCGGAAAGAGTGAAGAGAAAGGGATGTGGAAGGAGACGGCTGATCGTTTTGGGGAGAAGGGTAGTGGGCTGGTCGGGACTAGGACGAGGGTGTTGAAGGTAACACATCGAGGAACCTAAGCTACGAGAACAAATCACTTTACACGTCTGCGGTTGTCCTTTTGCTTCCTGTCGGTGCAGTATTTTTATACTGTGTGGCACCTCTCCGGAACATGTCACACCTCATCACTATCTATGTACAGCACGCAACGCACGAGTAGTATAATACTTTTGTACAAGATCTTCCCGTTAACTAACCACATTTGCACTTTGTACAGAGAATAATCACATTTAAGAGTTGTATATTTCTATGTCCATTGTCGTTGTGACACAAGAGAGGAGACCACACAGGTGATGTCCGGAGTAATCGACGGGATAATGTGCGTATTAATTGTGGAAGGCTGGGTCACCCGATGCGACATCGGCTGCCCATCCATCATATAATCCATCGTACCATCGGGACTGTCGATCATGGGCTGAACTATTCTCCACCTCGCATTGACGAACCAATTGTTAACGTGTAGTATCGTAAGGCCGGTATCCTGCGCAAGCTGCTTTTTCTGTTCCTTCGACGGGTACGGGTGCGTCAAATGTTGGAAAAACCACGCTCTGAGTATATTTGTTACTACTTTAGGAAATATGACTCTCTTTTTTCACTTTTCTTTCCATTCGTGTCATCGTCTTCCTCGCCGGTACCCTCCCCGCTACCAATACTCATGTTACTGGCATCACTGAAACTACCGAGGAAGACGGAGGAATAAAGGACGCCGCTTCGCGCAGCGTCGGTGGCCGCCTAGGCATCGGTAGGCGACGACCACTCTCGTGGGAGGTTGAGAAAGAGGTTCAGGCGTTTCGGGCGATCAGGCGTCATCATTGACTAGGCCTCCATACGATAAGGACGACGATGGAGGTCTGACATCCGGTGTGCTGGCTCCATCTGCATGTGAGGAGGAATCTGCGTTACTTCTGGTATCACCGTCTCCATTCGTGGAACCCGTTGAATCGAGTGATTTGCCACCATCCCTCTTATCTATCACTAAGTCAATTGGCATTTTACCCTTCAAACAACTGATATACCGATGGCAGAAATTTTCACAAAGTTCCTGCACCTTCTCTAACTCGAGCAGGTGAAACCGAAGTACTTGTATTCCCTGAACCATTAAGGAATCTACTTCTGGATCTACTATATAATAAGGTTTTTATTGTCGTATCTGTTTTGAAAAAACTGCTATACCTTAATTAAATGACGAACATACATTTCGTCCCGCCACTCCAGGTTCTCTAGGTGTACATGTTGCTAATTCACATTTTTCAAAGATTAGGGCCAGTGAAGGAAATGAAGGATGTCCATAAATAGCGTTTCTGTCTTGTTTTTCGACGTAGGGTATAGCGCCTCCCATAACATGGTTGGTGGTTAAGTTAATATGGTAAGAATGGTACGTGTGCATGGCATGGTTCAAATGTGGTGAATGATCTAAACTGGGCAAACTGGGGCCACATGTGGCGCGTACATGCCTCCCACTGCTCCGTCCATGTAACCCAAGTGGATACCATCGTCATAATTTTTCTGAAGGACATCCATAGTGAGAAATTTTGTTCACTAATGTTTATACAGCCTTATTCTATAAGTTACATCCGTGACTGAGCCACGAACTGCACACTGCCCGCACTCAGGGTTGATGTCCGAGTCACTGTCGCACACCATATATACCTCAAACACTTTTTTGGTCTCACTGCACTGTCACACTGGAGGTTACCCACGTGTGCGATGGTCGTCGAAGAAGGTACGCCGGTGGTCTATTCATGGGGTCCGGTCGGTGTGAATTTCATCGTTGAAGCTGTCGGTTGCGCCATAATTTTTTACTCTCAACAAATTTCCGTTTTTCACTCACCGACAATTTGTAAAACTTTCCACAATTTGAAAGACGATGTTTATTGTTACACATCGGACAATTATAAATATTATTATCTACTTCAGTACCGTTACATGTAAAACTTCGCTTATCAGTCTTAGAATTATTTAATAAATTACTATGATTAAGATAATCAAGGAATGCTTTAACTCTAATAAACTCCTCAGTCTTCCGGTGCAGCTCATGAGTATCAAAACCTAATTTTTGCGAAATAAAAAATTAAAAAAACTATCAAACAAGTTTGGCAAATTAAGAGCTTTTAAGAAATTAAAATGTGCTAACAAATTTAACATAGCTGTCAAATTACTCCCGGAAATCTTGGTTACCTTAGGTAGATCAAATATCGCGTTTAAATGACTGTTAACTTTCAAGGTTTTATTATCAAAACACTCCACTAAAACACGCCAAGCTTCATCATAATTCAATTCAGAACATTCGATGTTTGCTATTAATAACGCAGCATCACCTTTTAGAGCTCCCCTTAGGTGGTAAAATTTCTTACTCAACTCATTATTATGAATCAAATTCAGAAAAATATCTTTCAAATTTAGCCAACTGCTATAGCACTATACGATCGTTAGAATAACCCCTAGAGCTACGAGACCGGTAAATGATGGTTTTCGATCAATAAATCAGTTTTCTAAACGAATTCGTTTTTTTGTACTGCTCCAAAATGTTCTCGTCCGCATCTTTTTCCAAGGCCATCCTAGCCACCAGGACATCGGTGAAGTTCTCCGTGAAGTGTAAGGCTCCCCAAGCGTCGCCTTTCCTCACCGCCATCTGGGTCGACTTTGGATCCGGATAATACTGTTTTACAATCGTAGAAGTGTTTAGAGTTTCGAAATATCGACAACTAAGATTACTAAACTTGCAACCTTTGTCATACCCGCACTCCTGATATGTTAAATTAGTATAGTTCTTTTCGTGGTTGACGACGGCTAATTTTAAACCTCTAGGATCGCCACAAATTGCCAAACGGAAGAGAAATACTTTCATCACAGGTAGCGTTACAGTAACGTTTCTCCACATTCTTAGGAAATTCTTTTGCAACAGAGCTTTGCCCCCGTCGTTGTCCATACGCTGAAATTTTCACAGTCATCGCATTCGTCTTGGATTTCTTTCTTGGAAGAAGATGCAGGTTTTTGCAGCAATATCAAGATGACCGTTGCTGTCTTAACCAAAGCTTTTTTACTCTGGTAAAAATTTAACCCTACAACTTCGCTCTCTTCCGTAACTGATATAGAATCTTTTTGGCCCAATTTGACATTGTTAAACTTATGGTATTGCTACTTGATCTGGCTGATCAGTCCCTACTTATACTTGCTTCCTGAATAGCTTCAAGAATACCTCTTCTAATGATGTACAACCATACATTGATATTAGTACTTTCGGCGATTCCTCGGCTAATAATTTACCAGTTCTCGTTAGACTAATCTTGTGTGCCTGCCTGGCGTCTTCAATATAATGTGTCGTAATAATAACAGTTTTGCTGTAACAAAAGATCTACACCTACTGTGGGTTCATCAAGGATGAGCAATTCGAAATCGTGCATCAGGCCTACGGCAAAGGAAGCCCTCCTCTGTTGACCACCACTTAGGTTTTTAACCGTACGATTCTGACTAGGTAAATCCAAAATCCATTCCGAAAATCCATCCGAAATACATTATAGTTTCTTTTATCGTAAATTCTCCATACAGCGTAATTTCTTGATGCATGTATGCAACTTATTTACCAGGAACTCCGGAACCTTTTGTGTCGAGCTTTCCACCGAGAACCCAAATTTCTCCTGTAATCAATCGTCTCCTACCGACTATACAAGATAGTAGCGCGGTTCTTCCACATCCTGATGCACCTAGTAGACCGTGTATAATTCCTTTGCCTACGGTTATTTATAAATTACTTAAGACGTGGTTGGGTTTCTTTTTCAATCCATAATGTTTATATGCATGCCTCACGCATACAGCCCTTTGTTCCATATTGTTGAACGTTGCTGTTTCAGTACTGGTTTTTCTACATTAACGTCTACTAATCCGGTCCTGGAACCGTAGGTTCCACCCGTTCGCCCATCACAGGTCCCTCACTTTGGCCCTTCGAGCTGGATATGAACCAGCGACCTATGAAGCTTTATTAGATATAAAATACATTTCTTTTATATATTTTTGTATCACCCAGTAAATTTATCCGTGGAAACAAAACATATTTTTTGTGATTCCTATCCCCACCATGCCCTGGGAAATAAGATGGACAACAACCAGTTATAATTTGACTCCCGCTGCGAATACTTTGTATTTTTTAATTAATAATCCTCTTAATTATTTTTTTTTTAAATTTCGTTTCAATACATTTTTTTTCGCCCCGCATTTATCCGTTGTGATTGTGCTTTCTATGTCAAAGAAACTTGTGAATTCCTACCTGGAAAACGTCATCAGATAGCCCGAGGACTGGTCCAATAAGGTCTCTGAAGGCTACAATCATCAGCTAGATCATCCAGCAGGATTAAAGAAAAAAGGTAGGATCCATTTAATTTCTTTTCCGCCGAACCGCCAACAGTCCACTTGTTTTTTCATGTTAGTTTTTTTTTTATTAAATCATAAACAATTATGTTGATGAATAATTACCGATTTAATCAAATTATTGGCACTATTATAATCTTTAAATATTACCCTAAATCTATTTTTACCTGCAGATTCAATCTGTTTTATTTTATTGCCCATATTTACGTGAGACTGGTAAATAATTTTAGCACTTTTAATCGGGTATAATTTACCATTAAAGGAGGGGTCCGAATGCTCTACGTATACAGAAAAAGGCCCTGTATTATTTTTATCAGAAACATGAAGCACGCTGTTTAGATTCTTTTTAACACGCTTTTATTAGCTTCACCTGTATGTTTGTTTGTTTGTTTGTTTGTATGTTTGTTTGTTTGTAACCGACTCTTTGGACTCGATTTTGACCCACTTTAAACGGACAGATTTAATTGAAACTTTGTACACTTACGAAGAACCGGTAACAATACAATAATTTGATAAGTTTATATCATTATCCTAATCAGGATCGCCAGTCCTTTCCTCACGTATTCTCTGCGTGAGAGCAAGAGGCTTAATATCGTAAGTATATTCCGTGATTCTCAGTTCGGTCGTTGGCCGAGCGGGCAAGTCTTAGTCGACGCGAAACGACGGACTCCTCGGGCGTGAGTTCAAATCCCATGGCTGAAATAATTTTTTTATGTCTTTTTTTTTTATTTAAACAGAAATAAATATAGTTTAAATTTAATAAAAAAAAATTATTATAATTTATTGTGAAAAAAGTGGGTTTTATTTAGTTTACAATCTTTTGTATTGTTTATTTTTTATTTTTTTACTTTTAGTTTGATGTGCTTTAAAAGGTGTTTTTTAGTTTTTAACACGCTTTTATTAGCTTCACCTGTATGTTTGCTTGTTTGTTTGTTTGCTTGTTTGCTTGTTTGTTTGTAACCGACTCTTGGAGATTTACATTAAAATAATTTTAATTTTTTTTATCAGATGAATCCAGATAAGAAAATTTATAGATTCCTATAGGTAGAAATTAGTTCGACCTCACGCAATAAAATTTTTTTTTAAATTTTGGTCTTTTTTTAATATTAATTAGTTTAAATATTTAGTAATAAATATAGTTTAAAAAAATATTTTAAAAGGAATATATTAATAAAATATAAAAAATTAGTTATTAAAAAGTGGGGTGAATATTTTATATCGAGACCCACGCTTTTTACAATAATTAGTATTTTTCGTTATTATTATTTTCAGTTATTTATAATTTTTTTCACTTAGTTGATTGTTTAAAAGGTGTTTTTTATTTACTTTTTTTTAATATTTTTAGTATGTATTTTGTTGTTTGTTTGTTTGTAACCGACTCTTTGACTCGATTTTAACCCACTTTAAACGGACAGATTTAATTGAAACTTTGTACACTTACGAAGAACCGGTAACAATACAATAATTTGATAAGTTTATATCATTATCCTGATCAGGATCGCCAGTCCTTTCCTCACGTATCCTCTGCGTGAGAGCAAGAGGCTTAATATTGTAAGTATATTCCGTGATTCTCAGTTCGGTCGTTGGCCGAGCGGGCAAGTCTTAGTCGACGCGAAACGACGGACTCCTCGGGCGTGAGTTCAAATCCCATGGCTGAAATAAAAAAATATTTTTTTTTTTCAGAAATATCTGTTGGATCGTAATATGTTATAATATCAGCATCAATAAACAATATAAATATAATTTAAAAAAACTGCAAAACACGCTTTTATAGCACATCAAACTAAAAAGTGAAAAATAAATATAGTTTAAAAAAACTAAAAAACACGCTTTTAAAGCACATCAAACTAAAAAGTGAATAATAATTATTAATATAAACTGAAGACAATAATGAACGAAAAATACTAGTATTATTGTGAAAAAAGCGTGGGGCGCTTTTTGCCATATTTTTCATATATCGAGCAACCCACGCTTTTTTCACAATAATACTAGTATTTTTCGTTCATTATTGTTTTCAGTTTATATTAATAATTATTTTTCACTTTTTAGTTTGATGTGCTTTAAAAGCGTGGTTTTTAGTTTTTTTAAACTATATTTATTAATTATTTATATTACTGTTGATGTTGGAACTATCATTTAACTGGTTAACACTCACAGTTTGTTTATGATTATTTTTAATTACTTTCCCTTCACTTTTTGACCCTCCTTCCTTAAAGTTCATTATTATAATTACATATAGTGTGTTTATTTTATCCGGGAGTTCAACCCCTCATATTAATAGATCACCAACTTACTGACACTTAATTGTTTATTTGCAACAAAAAACAAAACACATCAGATTTATACTCGTATTAAGTTAAATTCCACTGTTGGGTAACACTTCTTGATTAGAGCTCTTATGCACGTCTTCACTGTATGACTACTCACATAAGAATGCCAGATCTATTTATGTTTCATTTTATTACATTTACATACAATTTGTTTTAACAATTTACAGACTATTTTCCTCGTTTTTTCTACATACGGAACCTTAGTAATCTACAGAAGTCTTCATGATTGTCAAATTGAATTTCAATTTATTTATTTATTTTTAATAAATTTCGAATATATCGTAAAACGTCTATTGAATTTTTACATTAAAATCAATAATAATTGGACTATTTAAATATTTAAATGTTGCGTCGACTATTGTAACCTATTATATTAGATCTTTTTACGTAACTGTATATGCTGTTGTATAATTAATATAATGTGTAGCCAGTAATGTATTTAAAATTATTGGGAGTTTTACCCCATGTGTTATTAATTCGCCACATAGTAATTTTCTGGTTTGTAAATATAGTAGGATATCTCCAATTTCGTCGCAGAAACAACTTGGGTTATCAGCTTGACCTATTTTGTATTAATATTTTGGACATGATCTTATTCTTGATAAAGTTCTAATAAATTGGTTGGAATTTGTGTGGAACCAACTCTTTTTTTTTGGATGGTGGGTTGTATCTGTTTGTAAGAATTTCCCGTAGCTATGTTTTCATATGTATGTTGCCACTTTATTTTAAAGCTTTGTAGGTACACAGAGTTAAGGTCGGTGATGGATACGATATTCTGCTCAACATATGCGCCAGTTAGAGTGGCTGATTTAGCAAATTCGTCAACAATTTCGTTAGCTTGTATACCAGAGTATTCTTTAATCCAAATAATCTCAAGGTGTTTATTGTTTAAAAGTAATTTATTATATGTTTTAATAATATATAATTAATTTAGGTAGCGTCTCAGAAAATTTTAATTTGTTCACCAAGCTCTTACTAGCCGTAAAAATCAGAAAATTTGATTTATTTATTGCATTTGCGTATTCCATTGCTTTTTGTACTGCAAAGAGTTCGGTCGTATATATTGAGGTTACACTTGGCAGTTTAAATTTTTCAGAAACTTTTTGGTTCAAATGATAAAATGCACATCCAGTCTCGGTATTTATTCTGGAGCCATCTGTAAAAGATGTACTCATAGTTTGGCCATTTTTTCTTAGTCTCGTTCTGAAATATATGATTTGCGTGTGTTGACTCTTTAATTCTCAAATAGTGGATTTTTATTTCATCTTAAAGTTCTTCGTATTTGTCGTCGTAATAAGGTAATAGATCGCTTTTATAACATTGAAAAGATTTTTCTGACAGTTTTGTACAAGATTCTATCATAAGCGGAGTTTTTTTTTTTAATTTAGTAAGGTGACATTAGATTTAATATCATTAGACTGTGAAAATTTTTGAAGCATTCACTATTTTTGGAGAAAAATGTTTATCATAACATTTCTCTTCTTAAATCTAGAGGGGGGGTCACAAGTTTCTACTTCAATTACATTTATTGGGATGCTTTTCAAAAGTCCTAGGTACAAACAAAGACATTTGTTTATACACTCTCAATTTTTTGAACGTGGATATTTGTTGCGGTGTCATAAAAAATACTGCCATAATCAATTATTGATATAATTAGGGATTTATAAAACAGTAGAGCTATATTGGGGTCTGCTTCCTATGTACGTCTAGTAAATACCCTGATGATGTTGACTGCATTTTCCGTTTTTTTTTATGATTTTATTGATGTGATATTTCCAAAGAAGTTTTCTGCCTAGTAGAATCCCTAGATATTTGATTGTGTGTTTGTGTGGGATTTCGTATGGTCCAAGTTTTATAACTGATGGTAACTGTGTTCTCTTCCTAGTGAACGTGCATGTGATAGATTTATTTTCGGATATGTTCAGTCCGTTGGTATCTGTCCAGGCTTTGACTTCTTCCATAGTTTGGGAGAGCTGGTGGATACAGTGAACAAATGTGTCTTTCTCATAATAAATACAAATATCGTCAGCAAATTGAATTATTTTAATGTTTTTGTTAAAATTGGTGCCAAAGTCTAATGAATATATTATATAGAGGCAGACTGAAAATACTGCCTTGTGGTAATCCTACCGATTTTGTTTTTTGTAAATATTATTGCATCATTGACTTTAACTTATGTCTGTCTGTTGCTATACATATTTGTAAGCTTATATACTATAATTCTTATGAATCCTATTGAGAGAATGTCCAACAAGACATGATCGTAAGCTCCTTTAATATCCAAAAAATAACTGCAGTTAAGGTATTGTTTCTTATGCTAGATGTATATTCGTAACTAGTATTGATATGGCCTCTTGAGTAGACTTTCCCTGTCTGAATCCAAACTGAGTTCGTGACAGTAAGTTGTTGCGGTCCAACCAATGTTCTAAGCGATTTTTAATGAGACTTTCATATTATTTCATGAAATACGACGGTAGTGATGGGTCTGTAGGAGTCGTCATGTACTAGAGGTTTTCCTAATTTGGGAATCAGTAGAATGATATAATCATGCCAGTCTGATGGTACAGGTGCCTCATTGAGCCAAATAGAATTGAAAATATTTGACAGATTCCTTTTAGTATTTTCTGTTAGTTAAGAAATCATGGAGTAGGTTATATTGTCTTTGTCTGGAGATGTGTTTTTGTTTTGTTTTAATGCTCGTTTTAATTCTGTCATAGTAAATGGTTTAAGACGATCTGTGTTGGATTGCATTTGGTGTGGCTCTATACTTGGACTAATTATTTCTCTTGGAATTTGGTTGTTGACCTAATTTATATTGACAATTTTCAATTCATTCGAAATCTTGATCTAATTATTCTATTTGTTTGTTTTCTGTTTTTGTATTAATTCAATTTTGTCCAAAGTTCTTTTATTGGTGTGTTTTTGTTGGTTTCCGCAATACTCTGTGCATCTCTTTCTCTTTATTTCTTTTATCTGTTTTTTTTTTCGCTATTGCATAATTTTTTTTAATTTCAGTAAATTGTGAACGATCGGGTTTTCTTTGCACATATTTTATGCATTTTTTTCTGTCGTTGAAAACTTCTTCACACTTGTCATCCTACCAGGGCTTCTGACATCTCGAAAGTTTTGGATACTTTTAACTTTCGGGATAGCAGCTTCATTAATATTTTGTATGAGATGGTTGTAATTATTTGACTCCGTTTCTTCTAGTTGACTTGAGTAAAAATTCCAATTAGCTTCGTTGGTCCTCCAGATTTTGGAAGTCTTTGTTGCAGTGTGATTATTGCTTACAGAGGGTTCACATACAATTATAATTGGCATGTGATTTGATTCGTGGGGATCATTTATTATATTTCAGGAAAACACATGGGCAATTTCAGGGCGCATAGTGTTAAATCTATTGCACTTCTTCTATTATCTGTATAATTAACTATAGTTGGAGATCCGTCATTTAGATATACTAGGTTACAATAGTCAATCGCTTGTAATAAAGTTTTACCATATGAATTTTCAAACTCACAACTCCCGAAAATATGATAAAATCTCCTGCTATAAGGCAGGGTTTTGGGATACTTGAAAAAAATGTTTCCCCACTGTTGTGTAATTTTTGTTTGAGGTTTTATGTAAAGTGAGACCAGTGCCGTATCATTATTATTTATTTTAAATGAAATACATTTAGCTAGGATGCAAGAATTATCTGGTAATAGGATATCTATTAAGTAGACATTTGATTTAATTAATATGGCTCCGACCCCTTTCCCGTCATTACTGTCTTTTCTTATTCAATTATAGCCTGGGAAATTTATATAACTATGAGGCTTAAACCATGTTTATGAGAAAAAGCCTATTGTGATGTCATTTTTATGTAAAAGATATTCCAAAAGTAAATTTTTTTTAAAACTGCGAATTTGAAGAATCATTTACATTTAGCGGTTCCTTGATTATATTTATTAAAGTGGTTTGCTGGATATCAAAATTGTTGTTTTCTTTAAGGTTATTAATAATATGGGTAACCAATTCAAAAATTATATTAGTTAGATTATCATTACTTTTTTTGTAACTCTATATTTTTTATGTGTGAACATTGTCCTGTAGTACCCTCTGGTATATATGAGGATCTTACAGGAGCAATTGCTTGACTATGTAGCTTGAAAATAGGATCTGGCAAATTGGTACGGCTTCTTTTAATGAGTGTTCGTACAGGTGAAGTTTCGTGGCCGAGTTATAAATGTGTTTTGTGTATAAGTGTTTGTGTTTTGTAATGTAATATTACTGTTTTGTGTATGTGTAAATAAGTTATTGTCTATATCTCTAGTAACTGTATGACTGTTAGTATCAAAACTTGAAACTATAGTTGCGAAAGTATTTTTTAAAAATTTCTTTAAAGCATCATTATAACATATCTAATTTGCTCATTGCTACTTTTGTCTTTTAAATTCTGGACAGCTATTTCAATTATTTGATGTGTGGTGATTACCTATTTAATTAAAACATTTTTTTACTGCTGAATTTTCAAATCTGTTTGTTATATGATCGTTTCCGTATTTATTACACCTTGGTTTGCTATTACACTGTTTTCTTAAATGGTGGTAACGATAGTAGTTAAAACACAAGAAAACTTTTTGAATATAGGCTACATTTGCCCTCACTTTATTTATTGATATATATTTTGGTAGTGATTGAGACTTGAATGTTACAATACATGTTCCAGTCGGTACATACTCTATTTTTCCGCCCGGTAAAACATTTTTTCTATTTATTCTTTTAATTCTGTCTACTTCAAATTTACAATGATGGTCTACTTCTTTAATTTCATTCTGAACGTATTGTTCTGAATAGTCAGTTGGAATACCTTTTATTGCACCCTGTCTGAAAATTATAACCTTTAAGTATGCCTCTAAGTTAAATTCAGTAAGAATGTCCGAGTGATTTTGTTCCATCAGAAAATTAGCGCTGTTTGAATCTTTGAAATGCACTTTTATTTTCTTTCTACCAGTTGCATCGATACTTTTTATTTTACTATATAAATTAGGCCAATTAGAAAATATTATGTCACTAACCTTTAAAGTATTCAGTTTACCTTTATAATCAATCGTTATCTTTCACATATACGTGATGCGGTCCTGTATCGAATTTCGTATATTTGTGTACAGTACGTTTTTGCGGCGTTCTGCTATCAATGTTGGTACTTACGTTTTTTTTCTTGTTGATCTATTAAATTTTATTTTTATAATTACTATTATTTAATGCGTTGTTGGACGCTGAATCTATTTCCATGTCAGACACTACCATTATATCTTTAAGTCGCAAGGGTATTGCATTAGGCTCGGGGGTCGCCCATCTTTGCCGCACTCATTTACTCATCTATTATTTTATTCACTTATTGACACTAATTTAATCATTATTATTAAATACTTCTATGCGATTCACATGTATTGAGCCTTCACTTTGAGTGTGAATTACAAAAAAACATAACGGTCTAAAAATTTTGGAAAAAGTTAGGCTTTATTGATTGGACATATGTTAATATTCTGTAATAGGTTTAACATTTTATATTTTCAACTTACCAAGTTTCGCATTATTATATCTAAATATCTGATGTGGCCATCACATAACTCTCTTATACCAGTACATATCATCCTGATCTAAAAAAATCATTCTATTTAATTCTTCACTTACCTCAATTAAATTTTAATAGTGTACCTTGAAATGTTTCATTAAAATTTTTAAATAATTAATTATGAGCGTCATTCGATACTGTCAATAAATCATGTCATATATTTTAACAATTTCTTCTTATTGACATTGACATTTTTGTAACCAAATTAGACCTTTCAAATGTCAAAGTGTTAAATTTATCCTAACCCCATTTTATGAGGCCAAATATATAAAATATTTCAGTTTACATTAGCTTTATTTAAGTACTTGGAAAATTTATTTTATTGGTTTGATATTGTAGACATGATTTATAATCTTCCATCAAGAATATATTTTTTTGTAAAGGCAAATACAAAAAAGTTTGGGTCCCGTGTACCTCCTTTCAGCTGGCCAATTTTGCCCATCACCGAATTTATCATTGTCTTTGGCCTTTAGAATATGTGTACCAAATTTGAAAGCCTTATCTCAAAAACTGTGGCTGCTATCGAGATACTACAAACATGCTGACAAATTTTTTTCCATAAAGTTTTTTCATTATCATTCGTCGAGATTCGTCCAGAAATGCAATACAAATTTTTTTTTTTTTCCCAAAATTGTAACTTTTTTTTCATTCATTATGTCTCTTAACTGCCAAATTTGGGAAGTCTCCCATTAGTAATTTTAGAGTTATTGCGGATACACACATACACACACACACACACACATCCACACACACACATACACACACACACGCACGCACGCACGCACGCACGAAAATTTAAAAAAATATTTTGTGGCATGACTGATCTTAAACGAAGCAATTTATAAGTAAAATTTTTTTACAACAAATAAGTTTCAATGTCTGGAGAACCAGTGTATAAAAAATCTCAACGGAAAGTGCAAGATATTTGAAAAAATAAATAAATAAGCGAAAACGGTCGAGTTTCTCCTACTTCGATTATGTTTTTCTTGTGGTATTTCGTTAATGTTACTACAACATTTTTAAGAGATATATAGATCTTCATCCATTAGGAATAAACAATACAACCTCCCGATTCTTCCTCAATTACCAAAATGGCACAAGTGTACTCAACAAGTGATTGGAATCAATAAATTTGGAATTATTAAAAAGCAAATTGCAGTATTTCTTAATTTGCCGGATGTTCAATTGTATACAGGCGATTCATTAAGAAGGTCTTCTAACCACTGTTTCTGCAGACAGTGGAGCCAATCTAACAGAAATAAAGCAACACAGAGGTTGGAAATCAAGCACAGTGGCAGAACAATACATTGAAAACTCAATAAATAATAAAATGAAACGAGGACAGAAAATATTCCAATCTCTTGAAAATACGTCTGAAACTGCAAATATGCCTGAAACTATAGTTAACTTTGATGTTGATGACCAATACCAATAAATCGGCCTATAGCAACGAAATCGACAACCGAAAACTTACCTTCAACATGTACCTCAGAAGTTGACACTGTTAATACAAATCCAACTATCAATAATTATAGTAATTGTATTTTCCACATTTATAAAAAAATATATCATTTTCTAATTAATATGAAAGATATTTTTGTCACTACTTAATTACATATACCTAATATGGTAGAACAGATAAGTCTAGTGTTGCCCAACATACGTTTGAGAACAACAATAGATACTAGCAATTTAAGATTAATTAGGAATGTAACAAATACTAGACAGCATTTGAAACCTTGGAAATCACAAAGTGTAAAAATAGTATGAAAAGTGACAGAGGGCTAATTCCAGGTAGCCCACTTTATTGGTTTATTGGTCACGGTACATAAATAGGGTACATTGTTAGCATAAGGTTAGTTTTAACCATCTCCAGATGATGCCAACTTGGTAAGCGAAACGTGCGTAGAGTGCAGTGTATAGTGTTTTGGTGTTTCGTGGAAATCTACGTCAGTTTTATACCTAATATGTATTTTCCAAGTGACTGTTAAAAATGAACAAAGTTTTGTAAATTCTAATCCAATATTTTATTGCAATGTCATAGAGAAAATAGTATTTCCTAGATTGCTCAACTCGCTTCGCTCGTGGGCAAATTCTCATCTCACGAAAAAAAAACGTATTTTTATCTCTTGTAAAATATACTATTTTCATTCAATAATATTGCCGATTCTTTGCTTTTTCTTTCTTTTTTTTGCTGTTCTTTTCTTTTGTTAAAATTTTAGCCGAATCCGAGTTTATCGATATTCATTTCCCAAGCATGTTACAAATTTCCGATTTATCAATTTCACCCTTCCTAATAGATATAATTTTTGTTTGATAATTTATATAACATAGTAATAATTAAATAATAATATAATAATTAATTCTTTAAATTAAGTGATCATTTGAATAATAATTTATACAAAATATAAAAGAAATAATATTGGTAATATAAATGAATCTCGTCCACATAATATATGTGTCTTTCTATATATGCTCTTTCTTGCACTCGCGCGTCTACATAATGTTCTCTCCGTCGCACTCATGTAATTACTCTTTACCACTTTTCCTGCAGTTAAGACTCCCAGATCGGCCTGGTTTTAAATTTTTTTTCTTTTTATAGCAATAAAAGTTATTTCGTAAAAATTACAGGCGCTAGAAAATAATTTAAATGTAACCCCTATTAATGCAACTTTGCAATCGCCTGGCAATATGTTATGCTCAACCAATACGCCTCTCAATTTATTTTTCATTTAAAAAGTTATAAAATAGAAGATATTCAAATTTCAAGCAGTAAACCATTATTATTTACCCCGTCTTTAGTTCAACTTTGAAAAATTAAGGAGTGGCTCTCGATGGGGGTTGCGCAGCCAGGTTGTTGATACCATTTTCAGGTACGAAAACCGCTACCAATTATTACTTGGGGATCAGAACTTCCTTACCCTAGTAAAACTCGACGTGTGGGAGAGTTTATAATAAAAGTAATTTTTAACGTTTCAAAAAAAGTCACTTTTTTTTACGTTTTGAAAACGTCACATTTTGACGTTTCAAAAAAGTCACGTTGATGGAATGTCACTAATATTTTTTTTAGACATTGGCATCAACGAACTCAGTCTCTTCCTTGACCTCTAGAATGTGTGTACCAAATTTGAAAGCTTTATCTCAAAAACTGTAGCTGCTATCGCACAGACAGAAAATTGTTTCTGTCTGAAATTTTGTGTATCGTCATATATCGTTGAGATTCGTCCAGAAGTGCAATAAAAATTGTCAAAATATTTTTCACGAATACATAACTTCCTCATATTGAGGTTTGAGGAAGTAAAAATACCGTCTTAGAAAATTTCAACTGGTAGACAACATTTTGTGGAAAACGTTCACCAACTCTCGTACTATAAGTTGTTTTTACTTTGTCTTGTTTAAATATTTAAGTAATTTTATGAAAAAGCTCTTTTTAATTTTCAGTTTTTTTAATTTATATATTTTTTTTGTACCTTCGGTACTAGGATAATAAAATTGTCCCGTGTTTGTTGTTAAACACAATTATTATCATTAATATTTAAAATTCAAAATTAAACTATCGATGAGATATATCGATAGTACTATCGATAATATCGGTAGATTTTCAAAAGATACAAGATACCGCGGCAGATATTTGATTTAAATTTTACTGCATCGCATTACAAGTTTACTTAATCCTTAAAACTAATTCATCTCGTATTGACACTGGAGTAGCCTAAACCTTTTCTTTTAAATATTCCCAAACATAAAAGTCTAGTGTGTTGACATCCAGTGACCTGGGTGGCTGCGTATAGCCATTTGCTCGTACAATACAACCACCACTCGTGTATAGCGGTGTTAGCTTCGTAAGGAGAATGACTGAATAGAACGCGCCATAAATTGAAAAAAAATTCTATGCAGTACAACGCTTTTTTCTGGTTTTATATATATATATATATATATATATATATATATATATATATATATATATATATATATATATATATATATATATATATATATATATATATATATATAAGTTGTTTTTCTTTTTGACTTCTTGAACCTTATTTATATTTTTTTATAGCAATTATGTTCTTGGGATTTTGGTTCTTTAATGATAGATGTGAATAAAAATCTAAATTGTTTATTTATTCATAAACACATTTCACAAACGTTTCGGTGGCTGTTTTCCACCTTTTTCAATGCAATGACTAAAATATAAAGCAATTTAAAATTTTTCTACTATTTTTAACTATTATTTAAATATCTTATCTTAAACGAAAAAAATAATCCGATGTGGCACTTTATAGTTTACAATAATGCTACTTAATTAGTAATTTGTGCGTATAGCGAGGACACCACTTTTTACTGTTTTACACTAACCGATGATGTTTTTGTGTTTACAACTAAGTTTGAACTAAAATCTTGAACTGGGGTGGCTTATAATTTGTAAAATTCCCAATGCCTGTAACATGTGTTTTTTACCTAAATTTTAAAAGTTTTAAGGATCTGTTGACTCAGCTTGCCGTGGCAGTGGTGTATTTCTAATTTTTGTAAGGGCAGCTACTATTTTGTTTGATATATTTTGAGTAAGTTGTAGATTTTGTTTAAATTTTGTGTGTCTGTTTTGTCATTTATTGTTTTTGGTTTTTTTTTATTTCAATCATTTCTAAGATTTCTCTTTTTTTGGTGTGGTTTTCTGTAGCTAATATTTTTGTTTTGTCGAAGTCGAATTTGTGTTTTGTTATCTGTGTATGTTTCGTGAGTGCTGTTTTATTAATTTTATCATACTTATGGGATTGGATTCTTTTTTCTAGATGTTGAGAAGTTTGGCCTATGTATACTTTGTCACAGTTTTCACATGGTATTTCATAAACTACGTGTTTTTTTTTGAGGTAGGTGTTTTACATTTGAGTTTACTGGAATTAGATTTTAACAGGTTATGTAGAAAAAATTTAAAAAAACATGACTAAACATTAGCCACAAAGGACATCGAAACGTCGCTGATGTTAATAAATAAATCATGTCAAAAACAATTTGAATCGAAATTTCGCTTAATTAATATTAAGGCTTTACGTTTTTCTTTACAATCAGCTTACATGACTATGGACAAAATTTATACAAGATACAAGATTAATAACAATTGTTTTTTAATTAATTTATGCATAAAACGTTAAAAATGTACTTATGACTTATTTATCTTGTGTCTCGTATTATATTTTATAATATTTTTATGATTTTCAAAATTTTGGAACGGTCTTTAAAAATTGTTCATGCTAATCTTTGGAAAGGGTGTCAAATTGTGTAAAACCAGTAACAGGCAAACATTACGTTTACATTTTTAATGAATAATATAAAAACAATTTAGTTTTACAAAGAGATAACATACTATGCTTAAGATTAATTTATTTCTGTTTCATATTTTGGATTTTAGCGATTACATACTTGTAATCTTTGAATCAAAAAGCGAGGGAACAAGCTCTAAAATTTGTTCGATCAGTCAACGGAAAACCCAATCGATTTTGAATTTTAGTCGTTAAACTTTTAGTCGCCTTTAAAATTTTTCCGCCCCTTAAGTTTTGTCGCCCTAGGCCCGGACCTCGCGGGTCTAAGCCTAAATCCGGTCCTGATAGTAAGAGGAAAGGGAGTCGTAATTCAGTTTTTTTACATTACCAGCTAGCTAGAAAATTAAATAATTTCTGATGCAGAAAATCTTTAGTTATTTCACAGGACATTGTAAAATTGTTACTAATTGTAAATAATAGTTACATAGAAGTAGGAGTGACGAATGATTATCTGTGTGATTAAATAAAAATACGCTTAATTGAAAAATACGTAATAGACGGTTTTCATATTTTTTTAAATTAGAATAGGTGTGTGTACAAAAAAGACTTTGTTTAAAAGTAAGAAACCTGCTGGGGACAATTATTTAACTAATAAATTTGGTATTTCTACTCGATTCAGTAATTCATGAAAACAACATAATATCTACGCAATCTAAAAAATAAAACTGATTTGTGGTGAATGGAATAGATATGAACTTGTTCAACTTACCTAGAGCTTTCAAAATTATTTCACGTGAAAACCATAAAGTTCAACATATTTTCGTATAAATCTGTGTTGTTTTTGTGTGATTATTGTTTCAAATCATTGGGTGTATTGTTGTAAACTCGGAGCACTAGAGACAAACACTTGATTCATTTAAGAAGATATGATTAAAAATACTGGACTGTATACACAAATGATAAACAAAAACAACTGTAATAGGTGAAATACATGATCAGTAGTCATTGGAGACTTGACCAGTAAAACTGAAAATTCACTAGTAATCGTGAATAGTAAATCTGTAATCTTTGAAAACTTTTCACAAAAAGTATCATTAGCCACTCATCCCCTCTATAGAGCATAATTATTTCCCTACCTTTCGTGTCTTAAAGTAAATTAAAATACCTGTATTTCCCAGTTTACAAAGGTACAAGATTTTGAGCACATGGGTTCAAATACAGGGATTGAAATTACTTACAGCTAGAAGGATGAATGGTCGAATAATAGTCTATATAAACTAATAGAGGCAATTCTCAAGTAAAATTTAATCATTGAATAGAATTTACGAAAAGGTAATCTTCTAAGAAGTAACGATACTGGCAAATAATTTAAATATAAATAATTGAAACCAAACAGTAAAGTATTATTGGCGGCATTACTTAATTGTACATATCCGATAACTTCCTCGTTGTCAAAGGACGCTAGTTTGCCATTTATGACATGCTGAATACACTAGTAAAGATATTAGGAAATAACTTTAACAACTGGATACTAAACAGGCTTAATGCATCAGTAATTACATTTTTGATATACGAATTCGTATACAGTGTGTCTCATTTAAGACTGTAACAACTCTACAACTTTTTTTAGTTATTATCCGATTTAAACCTAACTGGTCTGAAAAGATAGAGATCATTAAGATCTACTTATGGCCACAAAATCATTTACCCCTTCAGTTGCGAAGCACCTACGATGCAAGATTGATTGAAAAAAGAAATTTAAAAGATATATTAGGAATTTTTCTATAAAAAAATTTAATTTATTAAGAAAAAGTTGTTCAGAATCATCCCGAAAGGCCAAATCCAAAATTTGGTTAAAAACGAAAAATAAAAAATTTCGCCAATTACGAACTAAAATATAGTTCGTACATGATTGATTGAATAATTTTTTAGAACATGTCTGTGATTGGGTAAATTGTTATATGTATAATTCCCATTGGATTAAATAGTAATCTGTGCTCGGCCTCCGTTTTAATCCAAAATAACCAAAATGCAATACT